>CAIGQZ010035027.1:1454866-1467268 GCA_903798205.1 Danio tinwini
ATCTATCTATCTATCTATCTATCTATCTATCTATCTATCTATCTATCCATGCATTTTTATTTAGTTGTAGTTGCTCACATTAAGCAGTCTGTTTGTTATTTCAGTCTGTAAGAATATTCAGCCTATATTATATAGATAGACTATAGATTAGAGTTATAGAGAGTTTTGTTTAATTGATGATTTTATTTGTGTTTATTTCAAATTTCTTTAATTATATAATATTGACTGCAATTTAGAAATATAGTATGATATGAATTTTGGCCATATCATCCAGCCCTAAATCAGAGTCAAATCCCAGCAACTACTAACAACTGTTAAACTTAACCTTACCCTAAACAACAACCTCAACCTTATCTCTGATTCCTTTCAGAAAAAGACCTTGGAAAAGGTGAAGAAATCCAAGGTGATGAAGACGAAGCGGAAAAAAGTCCTGAAGCACAATGCGAAAAACAAAAGCATAAATTAAAAATACCAAAGAATATTAAAATGAAAAACCTTATCACAAGCAAAAAGAATTCGAAATCTGAAGCTGTCTTCAGACCCGAAGTTGTAGGTAAATAGTGCAACGTATTTGTGGTGTTTTTTATTTATTTTTAATCAAATCATGATTTTCCTTTAGCACCCTTATACAATATATGTGACTGTTCTTTTACTCTATATTTAAGATAAATAAATTAGATGTTTGTTTCATTCAATTTCTTAATTACATTTCAGATGTGGACTTTGAGGCCATTGAATGCATAGCAGACTCCCCTGATGATCCTGAAGAGAAAAGTCAGAAAAGCAAAAGCAAAATGAAATTTCCCGACTTCATGAAACGCCAGAAGAATTCAAAATACCCTGAAGCTCCCTCAGGTATAGTACAGACTTGAGAATTACCAGAAGCTGAAGATTCATTTTGCAGGTTGATTTAACAGAAACACTTTCTCATACAACAGTGAGCCTAGATTTCAATGGGAACCTTGAACAGAACCGTTTGGCTGATGCACAGCAGCTGTTGGTAAAAGCTGAAGAACGTCTCTTCGGTTCGAATAATGTAGCCAGGACAGAAGATGAGGAGGACAAGCTGCTGAGAGACTCTGAGATATTCAGGGAGCGACTGAAGTTTGCCATTCTTGACTCTTTCAATGAGGAAAATCAGGAGACACTTAAGAGTGCGTTGACTTCAATACTTCAAGAGGAGGCACAGGACAGACGCTGGGCAGAAGTGTCTGAAAACCAGCGTCCAATATGGAGGCCCACAGAGTGCAGACAAAAAATCCATGATCCACTGCTTAAGGCTTTAGTGGAGACACGATTGAAAAATGCAGATGGACAGGAGAATAAAGCAGACAAGCTGTCCACTTCCTTAAAGAGAGAGGTGTGCCGAACAGGTAAACAAGTGCAAAAAGACCTGCTGATTGTGGTCCGAAATCTAAAGGAGTGTTATCCAGCAGACTTTGACATCTGCAGAACATATGCTCAACTTTACCATCAGACCTTCTCCGCCAGACTGCAAGAGCTCACCAGATCCAGTATTGAGTTTGAGGATTGCGTCTATATACTGAGCTGGATAAAGATCTACTACCCAAAGTAAGATTGATGTCTTAAAAGCACATTCATTTACATGTCATCTATCTATTTGAGCTGTAGGGAAATATTGTTCAAGAAATCAATTCTGCATTGATTCTGAGATGCTCAAAATGCATTGCTACTCTCTCTCTCTCTCTTTAATTGATGTCGCTATTATGGGTTTTTGAAAATGAACATAATGTATTGTATAACACAGCTTTAAGTGAATGAAAGCATCCAGCTGGGGTTTAAATATGAAAGTGCACCGTGTTTAAAACTGTTAATTCTAAACAGTTGATAGAGTTGGAGTCAATTGTATGATTTTGGTCTTGAGTTGAAGGGCCCCATCATACACCCGGCGCAAGATTTGTTTGTCGCGATTTGCTGCTATTTTGAGACCAGAGCAAACCCTAATTTTCACATTTTTCGCCACAATGTTTAAATAGCAAATCCATTTGCGCCACTTTGTGGACTCATGGGTGTGCTAGTCTGAAAAGGAGGTGCTATTTTGAGGATCTAAAATAGATCGCGTCATTGACCAACCAAGAGCCCATCTAAAGTCCAGCAAAGAGCATGCTGCGAGTCCACAAGCTTACACATTGCTTAAAACACACAGGATGTACAGAAATGCACACATATCTTTACATATGGAAAAAATAAGGATCAAAATGTTACAAAAATGGTTATTTTCTACATAAACATAAAAACCACCACCCCTATGCCTTCTTCATCTTGGGGGGCTTTTTTCAGTTTCTTCATGACAGTTTGCTTTTGTATAATGTTATTATAATTATTATTATTATAAAGTATTATTTATTATATGCATACTATTTTATTGAATAAAAGCAAGTTTAGGTTTGTCCACCTGTTGGGTTTTGGAGACATATGCATCACCATGTGGCATAAGAATAGGACATGTGTTTGGATAAAACTCAGGTTTTTACCAAACTTCGTTATTATTGTTTGTTTATTCATTTGCTGGAAAGTAGAACTGCATTTAGAAATAGTTTTGAAACAAATCTTTGTGCAAACAAAATTAAATATGTAGGCTAATGGATGTCTTCAGTAGAGTGAGTACAACACAGTTTCTTTACTCCACGAAAGTAAAGGAGTAAAGTAAAGAGTAAAAGTAAAGTAAAGTGAAAGTACAGAGGCTTATTCTTTATCCTCGCGCTGCAGATGGTCTGTTTAACCGTTTTCTCGCTAGTGAAGTGTTAAGTTTTTCCACTTACAAAGTCCGCCATGTAAATAGCAAATGCGCCATGGCGCGACCCATCTGACTCTTTAAGGGAATGGGAGATGAGACTCTGATTGGTTTAATACAGGTTAGGGTCAAAACACACCCATAACTCATTAAGAGAATAATCACAACCCTGTTAGACCATACACCGTGCATATTCTTCCGTCCTTAAAATAGCAAAAGTGGATTTGGACATGCCTGAATGCTTTTGCGCCATGCGTTTTAGACTTTGTGCCTAGATCGTTAAAATAGAGCCCCAAATCTCTTGCCGTTTTGTATTGATTTCGACACAAAACATTCCCATATGCAGTCCTGTATCCTGTAAAACTTGAACCCGCCCTTCCTTTCAAACACCAGTGGAGTGCAGGAGATGAGATTGATCATGACTGAAGATGAGTGAGCAGTGATTACTGTGTAAATAATAAAGGCAATGCAAACTTTACTTATAGAGCACAGTTTTACACAACTTTAGTTAATCTAAACTGCTTTATAATAAAATTAAATATTCAATTAATAAAAAAAGAAGATTGGATAAAAAATATAAGAAAAAAATATATGTAATAACTGAAATACAGATATGAAATCACATGCATGCATCACTCAAAGGCAACAAAGTAAAAATAAGTATTTTAAGTTAGATTTAAAGGCATCCAATGATGGAGAAATCCTGATGTTCTGAGGGAGACTGTTCCAAAGCCTTGAGAAAGCTCGATCACCTTTTGACTTGCAGCAAGACCGAGGGACAGACAAGCTGTATGTGGCCTAATAAGTTCACAGATATAGACCAGGGTATAATGATGCAATGCTTTATTTGTGAAAAGAAGGATTTTAAAATCAACTCTGAGTTTTATAGGAAGCCAGTGCCATAAGGCAAGGACAGGGTAGATATGATCTCTGTTCTTAGTTCCTGTTATTAATCGGGCAGCTGCATTCTGAACCAACTGTAACCGAGACAGTGTTGACTGAGGTAGACCAATGTACAAAGAGTTGCAGTAGTCTAACCGAAAGGACCTAAAGGACAAAAGGTGAGTTTCATCTGAGAAATAATTTTAAGTAGCTGAGAAGAAGACACTGGCTGAAAATTTGTGAAACTGCTGGATGGAGGGACCAAATTAGAGTGATCTATGTCAGCAAAAAGAGGTGTGATTTTAATATCTTGTTTTTTCTGAGCAAAAAAGTTAGACATTTATGGACGTCTCCAGATTCACAAAAAGAACTGAGCAAACAATTGGGTTAAGAACTGAATTTATGGTTCTAAAAAGGACTTTTGGTTTACGTGCGTTTTTAGCAATCAAGTTTGAAAAATTTTTAGATTTAGCCTCACAGACTGAGTCCTGATAAGCATTTAAGCAATCTTTTAAAATCTGCTAGGAAACCTGAAGCCCATATTTTTTCTACCTGCGCTTAGCCCTTCAGCAATCTTCCCTGAGAGTACAGGTAGAAGAATTAACCAGGGCTGAGGATTTGAACTTAACCTAGACCTCTTATATTTAAGAGGAGCAACTTTATTTAAAGCAAAATGACAAGCAGAGTTAAACATTTCAGAAAGTTGTTCAGTGTCCAAAAAAGATGGCAAAGAAGCATCAGCATTTAAAAGAAACTTGGTGTAAGAATTAGAAAATTCAAGAGCAGTTTGCATGAAAAACATGAGAAAGATAGATTATATGGAATAGCAGGTTAAAAAAAACACAGGAAAATGATCAGAAATACCAGCATTAAAAATGTCATGGATATGTACAGAAAGATCTAGAGTATAGCTTTGATTATGATTGGGGCTGGAAAGAGTCTGCACAAAATTAAATGAATCTAAAAGGCTCCTTAAGTTTTTAACCAATAACCTAAAACCAACATCCTGTCACAACAAGACACCAAATCAGACAGGAACTCAGAAAATTAATTAATGAAGGGTGTACTAACTTTGGGAGGTCTATAGACCAGTACACAGACAAAGCGCCATTTAGATCAGTCTTTAGTACTTGTGCTTCAAAACTAGACAGGCCATCAACATGCTGAAATCTACATTTGAAAGTGCTTTTAAAAACTGTGGCTAAGCCTACTGGAGTACTGAAAAATGAACAGTCAGAAGGAGATAACTTGCCAAGAGATGACATTTCCGCGTGTTTCAACCAAGTTTCTGTCAAAAATAAAATTAAAGTTTATTTTCACAACAGTACCACTTTACCGTTTTAAATGCATTTCGGAGTTTGCGATTCCCTGGTGTTTCTCGTTGATATGGCCACTATCAACTGTTCCTACACAGACGTGAGGTGGTACATTTTAAAATAATATAACTTTTGCCACTGTGTTGATTAATGAATGAATGTGTGTCATTGTTATTACTTATTACTTGACGTTATAGTTATAAATAGGGCAATATGCTGGGGTTTAACTGCATTGCTTTAATGCACTCCTGCATTGGGCTCACACATATACTCTGTACTCTGGCTACTTTGACAATGTGTATAAGCTGTGATGGGCATTCCTTTTTGTCTCATGCTGATCACAGTCGACCAATCACAACAGACTTGGTCATTGGACCTATCACCGCAGATTAGCATAATGCAAAGGAGGGGTTTGAAAAAATGAATAGCTGAACAAATCATATATGAGGCGGAATAATTAAGTAAGAATAAATGCATGTTATAAGACAATGAAAGGGTTTTTTTATCTTGCCTGCTGTTGGAGATCCCCAAAACAAATATGAACTTTAATAAAGCAAAACAGGAGCTTTTTAATGATTATTTTAGGTTTAAGTGGTATTTGTAAGGAATTGGATGCAAGCAGAATACTGCTGTTTTGTAAAGCATACAGCACAAACTGCTGTTAAAAAACTAAACTTAGAATTCATTCCTAAGAGAATAGCGATGCATTTTAAAAGAATGGATGCAGAATAAATTTCTTGAATGATTTTTTTTATTTCACAGCTATATTATCTATTTTATAAGCCATTCAGTATTTTCTGACACTGTTTTATAAATATTAATGTTCTTTTTTATATTAGAGATGTACTGAAGCACAAAGAACTGGAGGGGCACATCAACAGTTCATCACTTGGACCTCTATTACCTGAGGAACATCTTAAAAGATTAGAGAATCAGTACTTCTCATGCAAAGAGGTAATTTATCAAAGTCATTACCAAATTATTTAATCAATAGTTAACTCATATTTGCATTTGACACCATAGTGCTCACTAATGTTGACAGTGTGAGATGATCTTATTGTTAGATCTTATACAGTGACATGTTGTGGCTTAATGATTATTTGTACTAATTAGAATGAAGTCAGAAGTTGGTTATCCAATGCTTTTGATAAAGAAGTGGATAAATGGAGTGATGGCTTTGAACCTGAGCTCATTGAAGGATGCTACTTTGGTAACCTTGCTGTCGATGTTTTACCGGTAAGTTATGGGCTCTGTTGACATGCAATGCATTCTGGAATTATCAAATGGAGGAAAATATACAGCAGCATTTGATAAAATATAACTGTTTTTGCTTTCTAGCTTATTGAAGGAACTGTGAAAGAGGTCAATACACTTTTGGGCTGTGAAAGTAAATCCTGGAGTCTTCTATGTCTGCTGGATAGCTCTCTACTGAGGTAGATAATATTTATATTGCTATTATTGCAAATTCTTCTTATTCATTACATTAAAATAATAAGGCTGATTTTCCAATTTTCCCCAATGGCAGCTATGGGACAAGTCTGAAAGAACTCGTCAAAAGAAAACAAGAAAACATTGCTAAAATTCTCAGAGATAGTTTGGTGACTATTTACGTGTTTAAGTGAGTTTCGCTGACTTTCAAAAAGTCTATTTTCTACTATACTGCAAAAATATGTTCATATATATCATATTCATATTATCATCACATTCATATTATCATTTACTTTAAAATAATTATAACAATACATTGCTGATATTTGGATAATGTATAATTGAAACAAATGTTTTAATGTAAACTAGTAATCTTCTGTCAGTATTTGGGTAATACTAAATTGTGTCTACAACTAATTTTCTATATTCTCAGGAATTATGTTCAAAAAGTTGAACATTTTTTCTCAGAGGACACTAGAACGACTCGGATGTCTACATTAATGGATCTCAGAAACATCTGTCACACATATTTCCTCAGCCGAATTCACAAGGAACTGAAGGTTAGTGAAGAATGAAAATCATTGAAAGCAACTTATTTACCTGTAGATAGTATTTAAATATCAATGAATGTGTTTAGTTTATCCAGTTATGCTGAGGTAATTATTTGACAATATAGCAGGGTAATAAACTTATTTAAACTCAAAGTATTTCCTAGATAAACATTCATGTTGGTTCTGGAACATCATTTTAATCAATGGTTAGAAAGTTAAACGTTTGTTTGAAATGTGTTGACATGTTTTAGCTTTGCAAGCGCAGATCAACATGCAACAATGAAATTAGACACTTCCCATTCTTAACTCAAAATGTATTATGTTATGAAATGTTGAGCTGTATGCAAATGTATTAATTTAAACAATTCATGTTTACAGTACCTTAAGTTACAGAACTAAACTGGACACAGATGAGGAACGTAATAAACCAATGAATTGAGAAACATTGTCAATAAACTGTCGAAATAATAAACATTGTAACTAAAACACTATTTCTTCTGGATAGTGCACAACATAGACCTGTTCTGCTTAAAGGCGTTTCTTATAGATGGTTCCCTCAAGGTGAGGAGGGGTATCTTAACTTTATCTGACCTCTATGCTGACAGTTGTTTGTAGGATTGTTAGCTCAAAATGACAGTTGTCATAATTTACTCATCCTCCATTCGTCTGGTGAATGTACGCGAATATCTACTGAAGAATGTAGGTTGAAAATGCAGCCATTGTCTTCCATAATATTTTTTGTTCCTACTATGGATGTCAATGGCAAACTTTTTTTTTAGATTATCTTGTTTTGTGTCATACAGAAGAAAGAATTTAGAAGAACATTTATAACCACTTAAGTTTTAGTAAATAAATTTGGGTGAAATGATACTGGCTTAACTTTTATTGTAACAGAAATTTAGAAAGTTAATTAGATCCTTAAAGGGATAGAAAATGAACAAATAATGCAGCAGCTTTGCATGCATGTAGAGACACCTTAAAGGTGCAGTAAGTTTGACACCCAGTGGTTGAACTAGGTATTGTGTTCATAGATCAAAGCAAATGCGAGTGCAGGTTGCCAGATTGCGACCAACAGGTGCGAGCCTGACTATCGAGCCTAAAGGCTGATTTCAATCATGTTCTATATAAAAGCAAGGGTATATGATAAAGGGAATATTTTCCATATTAAGTTAAGTTTTTGTTCTAACTAACACCTTAAATTCATATATTACACACAGCTTCTATTTCTTGCAGCTGAACAACAGGATAAACTGATAATGTTTACAGCTTGTGTGCTTTATTCAGTGTTAAATGCAAACAATGTGAGTTTGAATGCTATTTTACATGACATTTATTGCCATATACTGAAAGCAGCAGCAGATAGTTTACAAAATAAAATAAACTGTTTGAAATTGAACTTTAGAACTGTGAATTAATGCAAACCAACACATATCAGTGATTCAGCATCTAGATTTAATAATGTTAAAGAGGCTAAATATGTATTTATTAGATTACACAATTTCATTGAAGTGCAGTGAGTGTACTATTCTGTGCTTCTTAATGGCTGTATTTCAATTTCTGCCGTGTTTCGTCTGGTACAAATAGCCAAATTGCTTATCACTGCAATTCTCGTCACGTAGCGTGTTGTTAGGACACGCAGTTACAATGTAACTTGCTCACCTAATGTTTACATTAGTAATATTGATATTATTTGCTAATTAATAACCACCTCATGTGGAACTCTGAATCTGCGTCTCATTTCGGAGTCTGCTACTGTGTATCGGAGATCACATTTCACTCACGGGTCACAGAGACATCAATCCTCCATGTAACAGACATTTTCAAAGCAGAATATCTGACTTAAGCATTGTTCGGTTTCTTAAATATCTGCTAACATGGTGTTTTTATGCTTTAGAAGAATCAAAAACTTACATACAGCACCTTTAAACCATAAATGCATTTTTTATTCATTCACTTTGTATCATCAGTGCTTTGAGATTTTAATTACTTAACAAGACAGAAAAAAGGGTCCATGTTTGTTATGTGATCCCACTGAAGATGACAGGAAATCCTATCTGTAACATGTGCTCTGAGAATTTCCTGTTGCATCTGTATGTACCTTAATGTTTCTCAGAAAAGTGCATTGCGCATTAATCATATGTATAAAAACAATTATATGATCAACAAAGGAATTGTTTTCCAGGACCAACACAAATATCCGACTGTCACTGGATGAATTACATGATGCACTTTGCTTCCTTATTTATTATATACTGGATAAAGAAGACATGTTTTTGTTTCTTCTATACAGCCAGTGTACCAAAAGCTGTGGACTCAAGTCTGGTTTGCTGGAAACGGTGAGGTTGTAGCGGAGCTGGTGAAGGCAATTGAAAAAATCAATAATGATTTCAAAGATCTGAAGCCTGCCTGCAGAGAGGTCAGAATCACTTTTGCAACTAAAATTATTTGTCTGACACTTAAAAGAACAATGTATATGTTGTAATTGATGAGGATGAATCCAGTGTGGACATTTTAGCAAGACAATGATCTAAAACACAGCCAAGGAAACTCTCAAGTTTTTTCAGAGAAAGAAAATCAAGATGTAGAATGGCCCAGCCAGTCACCTGACTGATTCTATTACAAAATAAAGATCGGGTTTGATAGACGAGGCCCACAGAACCAGAAGATTTTTACACTCAAAAAATCCCTCCTGAGCAATTTATGTGACTTAATTCTCCATATGAGAGGCATCTTTAAGCTGCCATCACCAAAAAAGCCTTTTATATAAAGTATTAAATACGTCTCAATAGTTCAGGACTTTATCCTTGTGGGATTTCATTGTTATTACACATAACTCATTTTTCAGATTTGTTTTGTTTTAATTTTATGTTTGTATTGTTTGAATTTTACCAAAATCTGGTTCAATTCCATGTAACAAGTCCTTTAAAAATATTATTCCCCCAGAAAAAAAAAACATGACGTGTTCAATACTTATTTCCCCTGCTGTATATATGTGTGGTTTATAGAGCCAAGGGTAAATACTCAGTATTAGTGTTGCCAGATGTAGCTGACTGATTCCAGCCCAAAAATTGGGGGGAGGGGGGTTGTGACTGTCCCGGTTTTCACAAGGGGGGTTGGGGGGGGGGGCAGTCCCAAATTTCATGAAAAGTTAGAAGAATAGGGGAGATTGCGGGCAGGCAGGCATGCCTTTACAAAACCGCCCAAATATACACTTCCCGCCTATGTAATTTTTTACCTGCACAATCGGATTCGAAACCGCCCAATTGGGCGGGAAACTGCCCAATCTGGCAACACTGCTCAGTATAGAAAGCCTTAGTGACAATGTTGAAAATGACAATGTAGCAAAAAATTATTATTATAAAATAAGGTAAATACATAAATACCATGGTTCTTGCTGTTTTAAAAAATATTCACTCTAAAAATTCTGGGTTATATAACTCAAACGCTGGGTCAAATATGGACAAACCCAACAGTTATAACATAAATCGTCACCTTGGAATTATAAGGTTCTATTTGAATGATTTTGAGATATTGAGCTTCAAAGTTTTTGCATTTCATGTAGCAAATAAGATGTGTGTAACATTTGTTTTTTGTTTTTTTTATAAAAAGTCTTAAAATGTAAACAACTTATAAAAAACATCCCATATTATAAACAAGTTGTCATTTAATAAGAATATGTCAATAAATAGAACCTTATAATTCTAAGGTGACAAAATGTCACCAGGTTAATACATTGGGTTAAAATAACTCAACACTGTGTTAAAACAACCCAGCATTTTTTAAGAGTGCATGAAGTAGCCTAATTTTAAAAGGCTGATTTTTAAATCTCCACTGGCATTTTTATTGTGAATGTACATTTTAAATGATTCCAGCAAACTGGAAACAAAACTCTTGAGAATTACTGCTGTAAATATGCATATGAAATTACACTGGTCTCTGCAATGACGATGTTTTTTCACACTGATTTAATAAACAGTTCTGTTTGTGCTTGTGATTGTTCAGGAACTGCTGGCTGAGCTGCATGTAGAAGTAATGGTTGAGTATGTGACGCGAATGATGAAGAGAAAACTGAAACTGAAAGACAAGGAAAAGCAAGAAGCAGCTGCTGAGTTCATCTCCCAAGACAGCAATGAAATATGCTCTGTTTTTGTCAAATTGGTGAGATCATAATCATCTAGACCCACACGTTTATGTACAGTTTATGACCAAACACGAACATGCACAATGGCATTTTAATCCAGATTTTTCTTAGAGAAAAAACAAATACTTAATCACAGGGGAGATGTTATAAAAGGAAGGAATAATTCCAAGTCCTTAATAAGAGAGAGGTGGCCTGGTGGATGACGCATACAGTTCAATACTTGGCTCTCGCTTACAAACGCAATCCAACACCTTTTTTAGGTTAAGGAAAGCTGCTGGAAAATATGCTTTTTCCACTATTATTTGGAACCATCAGTTCTCTAAATTGTTACTTTAGATTTCCAAGTGCACATTTGCTAAAACAGTCAAAATTACAAATGTTAATAACTTCAGTGGTGTATGTAGTAAAAAAGTTTGGAAACTTTTGACACAACTGACCAACATGTCAAATCTTGTGCCAAACTCTTCTCTTTTTTCTAATTGTGTAGAAGATTGTAAAGGCATTCGTGTTCATAAAAAATGTATTTGATCAATATATTAAAAAACATTTTTTATATAGTCATTAAAATCAGGCAGTGTGTATGGTTCGGGGTTGATGTAAAGAGCGCTTGGCTTTGGAGATTTTCTAAATGAAAAACAATTCTCTTCTCCAGGGATCCAAAGAGGATTGGCTATCTAAAATACTGCCCAAATTATCAGAGATTCTGAAACTACAGGATCCTGGAAGTTTGCAAATCGAGATTGCTACTCTGGCAAGGGATTATCCTGACATTAGGTGAGTCTGTTTGACAATAAAAGTACTAGTTGTACATTCACACAACAATGATGTACTTAAAGTAGTTTTTGCCTCAAATGTTTTTAAAGGTTGTGTGTCAAAGTGATCGCTATTCACATTAATCGACACAAACATCTAAAACACTTTAATATAGATTTCAGGCCAGAAGATGTCACTTTGACACTTTGTAAAAAAAAACTACGCACCTGTGTATTCTTTTGTAGTCAGTATGTAGTCAGAGCAAAATGTGTGTTAATATTTAACAAAGAACATCCAGCATTTTGCAAAAACCACAGTCTGCTTTGCAAAGACTCACTTCACTTGCAAACAAACAAACAGAAAGCACTTTGAAAAACAAAAGTCAGTTTGAATCAAAACCCAACAGTGTTACCAAATAAACATATTACGTTTTGCGATATACTGTCTATCTGCATGTAACTGCATGTAAACCTTGAACAAACACCAAACCTAGTGCGTACAGCTGCATATCTGCAGATTGGTTCACAAATAGATGGAGGCGGATTGTCTAACAAATGCATTCAGGCTATTTTCTCA
>CAIGQZ010035027.1:1467668-1477869 GCA_903798205.1 Danio tinwini
TTTCACAATTGCATGGAGGCGGATTGTCTCACAAATGCATTCAGGCAGATTTTTTCACAAATGCATTCAAGCTGATTTTCTCACAAATGCACTTGGGCCACTTCCTCCAAGACAGCTATGTCTATGTACTGTACTCTGCCGGGGAAACCCTGAAACCAGTGCTATATACAGCTGACAAAAATGAGCATTAATGTTTTTAAGAACAGCACATTTAAATTTTGAGTTACTCAGAATTACTTCACAAACAATAATATTTAAATTTGTCAATATATTATGGGAATGAAATATGGTGTCATTACTTGAAAATGTTTTGTATTTTGATACATATATTGTTAGTTTTTTTTTTTTCGTAAAGTCCAATTTGACTCAAATTTAAAGAATTAAGAGTTTAATTTCTATTGAGATTTATGTGGATTTTTTGTATTTAGTCAAGTACTCAAGTAATTCAAAAAATTATTTAAATTTTATTGTAATCATGTAATCAGTAATTAATAACTTTTTTGAGGTAACTTAACCAACACTTCCTATATGTTATTAAAAGACATCTTATTTTAAACTTAAACTTTTTGTCTTTGTTGTCATTCTCTACTAGTGAACAGCATGTTCTTGCGCTCCTGAACCTGAAGGCCAACATTTCAAGCTCAGATCTGCGTAGGATTAAAGGGTGCTTGACTGACAACAGGAGCCCACAGGAGTCCTCCACTGCTTTCTTCTCTAAAGTACTCGTCAAGCGAAGAATTATCTGAAAAACATATTACAAATTTAGCTAATGTCATGCAGATGTGATCAGTATTATATTAAGAAAACTCTGAACACTAGAGTTCTAAAATAGCTTCTCTAAAGGACTCGTCAAACAGTAATTCCTCTAAATGTCATGTTACAATTTAGAGCTATATTCTAACTACACATATACTGTATATGATCAGTATTGTGTTGTATTTATAAAGAAAACACTAAGATTTTGCTGTTATCAAGTACATTTAATAACACATTGGAACATGCCAAGGTGTTTCGGTGGATGCGAGCTTTGAGTAAAATCAGTTAGGAAAACCTGTGAAATGTGAAAATGTGTACCTGTAAAGTGTTTTAGCTTTATTTGAATGCATGTTCAGGCTATGTTTCATCTTTAAAGCAGCTCTAGCAATATATTTATGAAGCACAAAAGAAAGATGTTTAAATGATTCCAGTTGAAAACTTGGATATTACTGTAACTGTCTGGACAATACAGGTTTAAATAAACATTAAATACCAAGTTAAACATATTTTGTTGACAGTGTTTTATTTAAAGGACTAATTTTTGTTGTTCTTAAAGAGTCACGAAACACCAAAACACATTTTTTGAGATGTTGACAGTCATATATATGTTTCTAAAAACACTATTAGGGCACATATATTTCACAAAAAAGTGAAAATGTGTTTTTTTGCATTATTTTGAGCAAATTCGTTCTTCCGGTTTGAAAATAAGTTTAGAAGTTACGTTACGGCCATGAGATTCTTGTGTAAATTCCAACGTGGCGGGTACAACATGATGTCTTTGAGTTTTCAGCATTAATTCAAGAGAAAGACTTAGTCCAAACCAATCAGCGCCCTCTATTGTAAGTGCAACTTCATTAATATGCATGATAGCTTTGAAACATAGCTTTGTTTTTACCTGTTTAGACGTGTTGCCAACTGCAAATAAAACAAGTGGAAGAAGAAGAATTGTCTGGAGACATGGGTCGTCAGTGTTGTGTTTATAAATGTGCCGCAATTAAGGTTTTGTTTTCATTTCCTCGCTATGAGAGCGCAGCATGTGGAATCACATATGTGGATTACAGTGGTCTGCTAACGCGCGACAAAAATATGATTGTAAGGAAAAGCTTTTACCCGAGAGCTTTTTTTAATCTGGAAATAGGGAAATCTGGATTTGCCACTCGTCTTCTTTTAAAAAAGATGCGACTGCAGTTGGTATTGATTGTCCTGTCTCTACGGAATTGGTACGTGAGCGATCAATGTTCTTTGTTTATGTTTATTCAGAGGCAAAGTTAGTATTGTCAGCAGTACTCTTAGTCAAATTGATTTAGTTACTAAGTTTACTGTACATTAATATTACTACACGATTATGGACTGAGAGATCTGCCATAAATGCTGCTCTCTGAATGTAAACATGTAAACACCTTTATCAAACTATTACCTTTGTGTAGGATTTTCGCCGCTTTTTGTGACAAATCTCACGGCAATACGTAACTTTTTGATTTAGTGGCTATTTCGTATGAATTCGTACAATCTAATTCTTACAAATTAGTACGATTTGCTCATCACCCAATGACGGTTGGGGTTAGGGGGGGGTTGGGTGCCACGCCTCCTTTTTAAAATCGACTGAACTCGAATTTGCACTAAACTGACAAAACGTAAAATACGTTTCCTCGTGAGATCAGGCTGGATATTCATGTAAACGTAGTCACTGTCAATCCCCCAGCGTCTGCATGTGTGTTGCTGCTGCATGTACTGAAACTCCCCTTTTCATGCAAACTTTCGCCAATCGACACCTCCACCTAAACAAAGCAGGACTCACCCACTTTCCTGATTTTTTTTTAACTAGAGGTGTAAAAACACCCTGCTGAGACAGGTGTGTGTGTATGGCGGTGAGTTCATGGCACTTTAAAGGACTGAATAAACCAAGAGGAATTGTCTGGAGAATGATACATTTTTTCTCCTAATTAATAAAATCTCAATATACCAGTATAGTTTGGTCTGAACTGCAATTTACTGTAATTGTTTAAAACTGCAACAATGGAACAACTACACAACTACAGTATAGTAACAGTTTGTTCATAACAACTATATCGTTTTACAATAAAACTTTGGTGAGAAATTAAACAATATTATAATAAAGTTACAAATCTTTAATTTAAAAAAACTAAAACTACAAAAATTTTATTAGATTAGATCAGGTTTTGTTTGTTTGTTTTGTATAATATGCTGTTGTGAATAATTGTGCTAAACCTGACCTTTGTCTATACTAAACACATACAGAATGAAGCTCTATATTTACCTCTGTATTCAAATAGAGAGAGCAAAAATACAACCCAACATGTTATCTCTTTGGCCTTGCTTACAAACCCACAAGAACTTATTGTGCAAACCACTGCAATTCCTGAACTATAACAGCAAATATGTTTGTCATTATGTTTTGTATAGTATAAACATTTGTGCTCAACAAGTAACGTTATTGATGATAATACAGACACTTACTGCATTCAGCATAAGGCAAAGCACCAACTTGCACTCAATATCAGGCTTATGCTAGTTTTGTTGAATAAAATAGGCAAACAATGTTATGAAATATGACAACAAGATGCTGCACTGCCAGAAACGTGTATTATTGTCGGCTAACGAGTCATTCATAATGGAGATTCATTCACAAATGAATCGCTCCCTCCGTCAGAATGAGAAGTGAAAGTAGGAGAGGGGCTGTTTCAGGACACTATTTAGATCAAATTTAACAGGGAGGAAGGATAGTACATTTCCATACACACAAACACATGCTTTTTGTCAGGAATGCCTGTGCGGTCACTCATACATCAATGAAGAGAAATAATGTAAAATTATAATTTTCGTAATTTAAAAAAATATTTGCGTACTGACCACCGGGGAAAACTCCCGAGCACAGATATATGTATATATGTGACCATCTCTGGCTCTGGGTGGCCACAGTCCTCCACTGCACCTTGGTCCCACGTTCATTTCAAAGGAGAGCTACCCTGTACTAAAATAGCGGCTCTATTGATGCAATCCTTCCAATAGACAACAACAGGGTAGGCGACATCTAATGTTAATATCTATGGTTTTACTTTAAGTTCAATTTCCTTTTGTATGTGTGCTGATCTAGCTTGAGCTGCTTCAGCTTTAGCCTTTGCCATGGCAAAGCCATACTGATCTTCGAACTGGTTGAAGTACCAGATAAACGACTACATCTTGAACGAACAGTTTCAGATTGGATGTCTTCATCATCTTTTTTAACATTACTTCGTTGTGACATTGTGACTTGCTATGATGTCAGTAGAAGAAGCAAATATTATCACTTAGCTGACAAGTCATTATAAAGTGGTCACTTCATTGGTATCAATTGCTCCGAAAGATGGCGATCCTTGTGACTCTCAATAGCTGCGTCGCCGTCTTTTCACTGTTCTGGATCATACTCCATTCAGCTTAAACACTCCCAAGAAAATCCAGGACACAGATGAATCACTTCCATAACGTTTACTAATAATATTCTCAGTAAACTTTATGGAAGTGATTCATCTGTGTCCTGAAGTTTCTTGGGAGTGTTTAAGCTGAATGAAGTACGGTCCAGAACACCTCATCTTTTTACCACAGTCTGCAAATGTCTGGGCACTGAGGAGACAAGTTGCTCTAGTTTGGGAGTAGGAATGTTCTCCCATTCTTGTCTAATAAAGGCTTCTAGCTGCTGTCTTAAATCGTCTTTGTCACATCTTCCTCTTTATGATTTACAATGACATGGCGTCCCAGTTTTCCAAAAAGAACTTCAAATTTTGATTCGTCTGATCACATAACACCACAGAACAGTTTTCCACTTTGCCACAATCCATTTTAAATGAGCTTTGGCCCAGAGAAAATGCCTGCGCTTCTGGATCAGGTTTAAATATGGCTTTGTTTTTAACCTATAGACTTTTGGCCGGCAACAGCGAATGGCATGGTGGATTGTGTTCACCAACAATGTTTTCTGAAAGTAGTCCTGAGCCCATATTGTGATTTCAATTACAGTAGAATTCCTGTTTGTGATGCAGTGCCATCTTAAGGGCCCGAAGGTTTTCCGGCCTTGACCCTTACACACAAGATTGTTCCAGATTCTCTCTTTGGATAATATTATGCAATTACAAAAAAACACCATCAAATAAAGAAACGATCTTCATCAATTTGACAGCACACTTGTTTCAAATTCTCACAACACAAACAACTAAAGAAGCGTGCAGCAAATTGGTCACAACACTTGCAAATATCCACGTAACACAACGGAAATGTTTCAAGGGGATCCAAAAACATGACGGACCCTGCTGAGATTATTGTTATGTCGTGTAATCAGGATATTAAAATAAACGAAAAACAGCTCACCTTTCAAATACCACCAATCACTTCACTGAGCAACAGTCACGGCATAATAACACATCCATATCTCAGCAGGGTCTGTCATGGTTTTGGATGCCCTTGAAACATTTCTGTTGTGTTACGTGGATATTTGCTAAAGTGGAACCAATTTGCTGCGCGTTTCTTCAGGTGTTTGTGTTGTGACCAATTTGCAACACGTGTGCTGTCAAATTGATAAAGATAGTTTCTTTATTTGCTGGTGTTTTTTGTAATTGCATGTGCTTTCTTAAATTGCAGCACGTTAAGCTCTCTCGGCCACCGTATTTTATTGCTACCTGTCCCAACTTTTTTTGGAATGTGTAGCTGTCTTGAAATTAAAAATAAGCCTGGCCTGAAAATTTTAAATGTCTCGCTTTCAGCATATGATACGTTATATATATTCTATTGTAAATAAAATATAAGTTTATGAGATTTGTAAATTATTGCATTTCTTTTTTATTCACAATTTGTACAGTCCCAACTTTTTTGAAATCAGGTTTGTACATATAATATAATGTAAGCATTACTCTTACAAATATTATGTGTTTATTGCAAATATATGAAATGTCTAGACATCGCCCTCATTTAATCTATGGAATACAAACATAATCTTAAAAATAAAAATGTTTTACAAAAAGTAGTTGCTCATGTTTATAACTGAGTTTTGTTGGTATTGATGCAACAAATGTTTTCAACATTGAGAAATAGCTAGTAGCAAATAAGCATTAGACTGATTTCTGATCAAGTGACATTAGGGACAAAAGTAATGATGCTTAAAATTTCATTTTTTTACAAAGCAATTAATCTGTTAATCTGTAAAAAAAAGAAAAAAAAACGGTAAGATAGTAAGACTTTAAAAAATCTTTCCAATCTAATCACCGACTTTGATTGGTACTAGCTTATGTTATATTTGTTTTTTGTCTTTAGTCAGAATTCAGAATTATTACCCCCCTCACCGAATTATTACGCCCCGTTTTTCCCCCAATTTCCGTTTAATGAAGAGAAGATTGTTCAACACATTTATGAACATAATAGTTTTCATAACTAATTCCTAATAAATAATATTTTACTGGATATTTTTCAAGACACTTCTTTACAGCTTAAAGTGACATTTAAAGGCCTAACTAGGTTAATTAGGTTAACTAGGCAGGTTAGGGTAATTAGGCAAGTTGTATAACGATGATTTGTTCTGTAACTATCTGAAAAAAATAGCTTAAAGGGGCTAATAATTTGAAAAATTAAAAACTGCTTTTATTCTAGCCAAAATAAAACAAATAAGATTTTCTCCAGAAGAAAAAAATAGTATCAGACATACTGTGAAAATTTCCCTGCTCTGTTAAACATCATTTGGGAAATATATATATATATATTTAATTCAAAGGGGGGCTAATATTTCTGACTTCAACTGTACATCATGTGTGAGCAGTAATGACTCTTTTTTTTCTTATTTGGGTGTTGAACAAGATATTCTATTGTAAAGCTGATCTAAATCCAAAATGTAAACAAAGTCATTTCTCAGATAAGTCAGTATTACTGTAAATCATCATCTTGATGACTGTGCTCAATACGTCATGGAGTTTTTCCTTCTTTTTCAGTGTCGTCAGCCTTGATGACGTTCTGCTCCAGCTCTAAACAATGTCAGCCTGTTTACTGTCAACAGAGCTGTCCTCATTAGGCTCCGAACAAGGGGAATCTTTATTCAATTATAGTAGGAGGGTTTGTCTTCTGCTGACTGACTTCCCCAACAGCAGTTATGAGTTAACATAACTGCTAACATAGATACTAGTATAAATACTGCCACAAGCTCAAATATCCAATGTGTGCACGTGCAAATCTGCTTTGTGCTTTTGCAAACAAGTTCTGTTTATATAAAAAATGCTTTGCAGTCAGTTGTTTATAAACCAGCCCATTAAGCTCCATTTCTTCCCTTTTATAGTGCATTACTGTTTATGATTTGCTGGAAAGGCTTGTGAAAACATTTTCAAGTCTTAGTTTCGTTTTCACTTTTTATTTTAGTCTCAATGCCAGCTGAATGAAAAGTCTTCATTTAGAGAGGTCTGTTTTTTTAGGGGTTTTCCCTCAAAGTGAGGCTGAAGTGTGTCAAATAACTTACCACAACACCACTCAAAAGTGTCTTGTTACTGATGTTTTATCATGCTATATGGTATTATTATGATATTGACCTAAGCTGCAGTTAAAGGTTACTTTAACAGGTATAATAACCAAAAATACTTTGTGTATCACTTTAATGTATATACATGTTTAGAGTAAACAAATGTTTTAAACTAATTAAATTGCAAAAGCAGGATACAGCAGGTAACACTAAAGGTAACAATAAAGATAAAATATGTCTATTATACACCATTCAAAGGTTGAATAAATAAACTTTCCATTGATGAATGGTTTAAGACAATATTTGGAAATCTAAATGCAGAGAATTCACTTTTAAAGTTGTCTAAATTAGGTTTTTAGTGATGCATATGGTAAAAAAATACCTTTTGATATATTTACAGTAGTAAATTTACAGAATATCTGTGTGGAATATGATTTTTAGTTAATATTCTAAAGATTTTTGCAACAGAAAAAATTCTGTAATTTTGACCCATACAATGTATTTTGGACACAATGAGACAATTAGCAATATTATAGTAAGGGTCATACTGCATATTATCATTTAGATGAAATGACAGTTGGTCAAAGTATTAATGTTTTCATTATTGTGATTGAAAATCAGGATTGTTTCACCAAGTTTTAGTTTTTGTAACCCTTCTGAAGTTAAAATATGTGCACTGTGTCATCTAAAAAATAATATGTAATGTAATATGTATTTATCATGTATGGCCATACATCCAAAGCACTTCACAATCATGGGGGGAGTCTCTTCACACCACCAGTGTGTAGCATCCACTTGGATGGTGCGACGGCAGCCACAGGACAACGGCACCAGTGCGCTCACCACACACCAGCTATAGGTGGAGTGAAGAGACAGTGATTTCAGTGGATGGGGATGATTAGGAGGCCATGATGGGAAAGTGCCGATTGAGGGACTTTGGCCAGGACACCAGGGTTACACCCCTACTCTTTACGAGAAGTGCCATGGGATTTTTAATGACCACAGAGAGTCAGGACCTCGGTTTAACGTCTCATCCAAAAGACAGCACCCACTGACAGTGTAGTGTAGTGTTCCCTTCACTTTTACTGGGGCATTAGGGCTCATACAGGCCACAGGTTGAGTACCCCCTGCTGGCCTCTCTAACACCACTTCCAACAGCAACCTAGTTTTCCCATGTGGTCTCCCTTCCAGGTACTGCAGATACTTGGGCTATGATATGAGGTATTTGGGCTGCAGGGTGATATGGCTTTGTCTGAATATGAAAATTGTCATTTTTGTTATTTTGACCTATTGTCATTTTGTGCTCTAAATAGATTATATTTTTAGAGCTAAAAAGATTTTATTAAAATAGAATTTTTTTTTTAATTTAGGTGAAATGTTTTTTTCAAAGCTTTGCTCTCCTTCATGTACAAATCAGCACATTTATAGCTTGATTTAATCCCTTATGTGGTATTTACTAAACAATTTTTGTTGTTGTGTAAAAATGAATATGAATTTGGTTATTTTGGCCTATTGTCATTGTATGCTCTAAATGACAATATTTTATTTTAAATGTAGAAGAAATGTTATCAGTAGTTTGCAGACCAAAGCAAAAAAAAATATGTTTACTCAAATTGTACAAAGAAAGAAAGAAAGAAACATTTTAAATGAGCACATTTATTGTAGCTCTATATCATTCTATGATTTCCTGGAAAAGCTTGTGGAAACAACCAACACAGTTTACAAATCAGCACATGAGGTGCAGCTCAATGAGGTATATGCACACAGACTTTTCATTTCAGCCAGTAAGCCTTGATAGATATACGATATAAAGTAGGGGTTGTTTTAGACCAGACAAGAATCACTGCATTAAATTCCATTTTTCCATGCCATGTCTATAAAATCTGACAGTTTATTTTTTCCCCAGTATTTTAACAGAGTTTCTGCGCTAGCCTGCTGATCCTAATGGTGCTAGCGACTTTTTTTATCTTGTTTTACGCTTGAACAATTCAATTCAATTCATCTTTATTTGTATAGCGCTTATACAATGTAGATTGTGTCAAAGCAGCTTCACATGGAAGTTTATAGTGACTTGAAACAGTGTCAGTTCAGTTTTCAGTGTTTAAGTTCAGTTCAGTTTAGCTCAGTTCAGTGTGGTTTAATAATCACTACTGAGAGTCTAAACACTGAAGAGCAATTCCATCGATGCGCAGCTCTACAGATCCCAAACCGTGCAAGCCAGTGGCGACAGCGGCGAGGAAAAACCTTACCAATTGGCGAAAGTGAAGAATTTAAAAAACCTAGAGAGAAACCAGGCTCAGTTGAGCACGACCATTTCTCCTATGGTCAAACGTCTTGTGCAGAGCTGCAGTCTAGGCGCAGTCTAGACAACTAAATAAATGCTTAAATCTATTGTGATTACATTACAACACCAATGCTCTAAAAGAAACCTTATGAAATTGAAAATAGTCACATTAAGCTTTCACCGGAAGTTTATCATTGGCTGAAAAACACTGTGCATGAAGCCCATTTCTTCCATTATATGGCACTTTACTGTTTATCATTTCCTGGAAAGGCTTATAGAAACACTTTCGAGTTTCAGTTTCGTTTTCACTTTTTATTTTAGTCTTGTGTCAGCTGAATGTCAAGCCTCCATTCAGAGTGGTGCTGCTGGTCCTCTTTAGGGGTTTCCCCTCACAGTGAGGGCCTTGAATTTTTTCTTTAGCACTGTCATTACAATTTAGCTGATGTTATACTGCCATCTGCAGTGCATTCGGCAAGCTTCTAATTTTCAGGCTTGGATTTAGGAGTGTTTCAGTCTTGAAGTGTCCTTTATTGTGCCTTCATGAACAGGGCTGAGAAACACTGATTTAGCTTAATTGCCTTGTGATATTTGCCTTATGTTGTGTATATAGCCTATACTGTAGTAGTCATTATTTAATGTGGATATAATTTTTTCTAAAGTGTCCTAAAACAAGAATG
>CAIGQZ010035027.1:1487869-1516707 GCA_903798205.1 Danio tinwini
ATTCATTCATTCATTTTCTTTTTGGTGTAGTCCCTTTATTAATCTGGGGTCACCACAGTGGAATGAACTGCCAACTTATCTAGCATATGTTTTACACAGCGGATGCCCTTCCAGCTGCAACCCATCACTGGGAAACACCCATACACACTTATTCATACGCATACACTAAGGACAACTTTAGCTTACCCAATTCACCTATACCACATCTTTGGACTTGTTCAATTCAATTCAATTCATCTTTATTTGTATAGCGCTTATACAATGTAGATTGTGTCAAAGCAGCTTCACATGAAAGTTTAAAGTGAATTGAAACAGTGTCAGTTCAGTTTTCAGTGTTTAAGTTGTGGGGGAACCTGGAGAAAACCCACCCGAACACGAGGAGAACATGCAAACTCCACACAGAAACGCCAACTGACCCAGCCAAGGCTCGAACCAGCGACCTTTTTGCTGTAAGGTTATCATACCCACGGCGCTACCGTGTCGCCTTATTATTATTATCATTATTATTATTATTATTATTATTATTATTATTATTATTATTATTATTATTATTATTATTATTATTATTTGCCTGTATATGATCTTTGGACTCTCAAAGCACCTCCATTTTATGAATTTATCTTGGTTTAATTTAAAATGCTTGGTTTATGAGGTTTTGCTAAATTTATTTAGCAAAATCTGCTTTGGCATCTGCTCAAGCCAAAGCAGAATGCTCTATAAGTTACTTAACTGGTATAGGCCACTGTGACAGAAATGGGTATAATTATTTAGGATTCTTAACTGCGATGAAAGAAAAGAACTAATATGATCTTTATGAAGACTATTTGTGAGTGAAAGGAATTGTCAAAACATGCACAAGAACAATCAGTTTATTAATGAAATATCTGTAAGTCACATAAAAATAAGCTAATAATATGTGAAAAATATAGAATCATTTAAAAGGTTAGGGGCTTATTTAACATGAAAGCTTGTGCTTCATCCCGTTCCATTTTCGACCATGCTGAAATTGATTTTATTTTTAATTTAAAGAATTTTTATGTATGATATTTCTGTTAAAAAAAAAATCTAATCAAATTCAAAATCAAAGTAATTGCCTTTCTTGAAAAATGGTCAGTTTGCCCTTGAAAAATGACCCTGGCTTTAATAATAAACTAACAGTATTTTCAGTAAACCACAACTTGTTTTAAACCACAAAATTGCTCTGCTGCATTAAATATAGTTTAACTATGGCAATTGGAGTAAAACTGTGGTTATACAAATGAAAATCAATATGCTAAAATACATATTTCAAATTATATTTATCCCTTTAACTGGCCCACCAAGAAAAACATTTTTGGATTGCGTTTCTTAACTCATTAACTAATCTCGCTAGTTAACACACTCAAAAATGTTTTCAACACATCCCCAAATTTCTAAAATATTAACCTCCACTAAATGGTAGATATGTCAGTTTATGGTAAAAGTATTGGAATTAATACATAAACTATGAAAATCATAAAATATGAAGTGTAAGACCAATTTATTTAAAGACATAATCAAAACAAAAAAAATTTGAACACTAAATCATCTTTATTTTTTGAAGTATGCCATAAAATATTTCAGATTCCCATTTAACATGTTTTTTTGTTTGTTTGTTTTTTACAATAAAACCAAAATCAAGTGTAGTTGTGCAACAGTATTATGTTTGTTTGATTTTTTTTGTAAACCAACAATGCTGTGTAGTGTAAATCATTATTTAAATCAGTCTTTAAATTACTTTAACAGTCATTATTTAAAACTGTCAAAACATGGTCAACCATTTGGTAAAGGAGGCAGTTTATTGTAATAAATATAGGACATGAAACTAGGGTGAAACTTACCTGAATTTATATAAACTAATATAAAAACTAATAACGTATATTCACCATGAAATAAATATTCCCCAATCAGCAAGCAAAACGTGCCAAATAACGCCAAATATCCAGTATGATTGATAGCAAAATTTGACAAATAAGAGAGAAGCCAGTGAGGCTCTGGCCAATCAGAACAGTCTTTGGGGGACGGGGCGGTGCTAGTTTGTAGCCGAGTTAAGATTGGAAGTCACGAGGTCTTATTCGCTCATTGTGGTTTAGCATACGAGCAGAAACGTGCGATAGGTGAGTAAAACGTCCTCACATCTACATCAATCTTTAGTTGATGAACTCGTTTTGAAAACGTAGTTGTTTGTTTATATCGTGTTTGATAAGTATTTTTGGACTTTGGCTTGACGACGTACTGCGTGTTAGCTTGTAGCTGCGCTGCCATATGTTAGCTGACTAACGTTAGCTCAAACACGTCACTCTTGTCATTACACAACAGTGTTAAATATGTCGATGTTTGTATGGTTTTGCTAATGAACTCTGTTTTATTTCAGGTTCCCTGTATTAAGGGCGTCGTGAGTTTTCTCTACGGGGTTTATCACTCTGCTCCGCAAGGTGTAACCCAGTCAGACACCGTCGTGTCGAGCCCTAACTAGCGTCTCAAACTAAACGGACTAACTCAAACTAGTAGTTCACCTCTTCTCAGGGCGACCAGCGGTGTGTTTATGTCTTTGTTTTGCGAAAACGGTGATTACCTGGACGACAGGAGCTACGGATGGGAAAGGTATGTTGATTTTTGTTATTTTACCACTCTATATTTATCTCATGTGTGCTCGTATAGTCTCGCGATAGCTGGTTTGATTAATCAGATCTCTGCTCGAGCATCAATTTTGATGTGTTGCATGCTGCACTGAATAAAATGGCGTCCTCCTATGGTGTGACGCACTCTGCAGCATGGGCTTGCTCAACTGAGGCCTGATTTGGGTTTCAGACGATCTAATGCTGCTAAAGGGCTTTGCAAACCTGACTGTGCCATTGTTTAAAGTCCAATCAACTTACTTCAGTATTGAGTTACTTGTGAGTTGTTAAACATGACATACAGACCCCAATATCATTGAGGTAAAGTTGGTATTATATTCGAACATTCGTTCAGTGACAGCTCCATGTATTGTTTACCATGGTACTTCGAATATTCAGACTTAAATCACATGCAAGTATGACTTCAAAACAACATTAGCGCTGTTTAATTGACAACATTATAGTACTTTGATAGTCATTGGCTGCCAATATCATTTCACTATTTAGAATTTGTTAATTATATGAACAAGTTTCTGAAATTATATTAAGCAGAAAGTCTGAATGTGCGAATATAAAACCAACTTTACCTCAATCCCAATATCACCATGTCAGGTGGTTATTGTAGATAACTAGCCAGTCTTACATGGAATGGGCACACCTTAATTTTTGTGTCTGCTGTTGGTGATATCAGGGTCATAATGGTATGATGTTTTCTGTTCCTAATGCACAGTTTCTGTTTATTTTCCCATTCGCAGTGCTATAGTGCAGTTGCCGGAACCTGTTTGGGGGGAACTTAGTCAACGAGCTCGAAGCCTGGAGCCTCAGTGGCCGTACCCTTTTCATGTCAGAGACAAAGTATTCTTGCAGTCGTTTATGTCATCCCCTCTTCTCCAAACAGAAGATACTAAAAATTGCCAGTTCAAGATCTTCTCGTCTTGCTGATAAACCATACGGGAAGCCAAAATGTCCATCAATGTCAACCGCAGCGTGTCAGACCAGTTCTACCGCTATAAAATGCCCCGTCTCATTGCTAAGGTGGGTTTTTTTTGTATGTTACAGTGCATAATAGATCCATCTTATTTTTTTATGTGAGAATTTCTGCAAATTACAGGGTGTCTGCGGGATCTTAAAGTCTAAAAGTGTCTTAAATTTTAAAAACTAAATTTTAGGCCTTAAAAGTCTTGTAGGTCTTAAATCTTTTTCAACAGGTCTTAATTTTAATGTCAATGTCGCCAAACAATCTATCTATCTTAAAAAAAAAAAAGACTTTTCAACCAAACTCCATTTACCTAGTTTTTTTTTTATTTTTTTGGTAAGAAAAGTTGTTAAAAAATGTGCATGTCTACAACTAATGTTTGCTTGTTTGGACACATTGTTTAAAATATGTGGCAAAGAAATGACTAATAGATTTTTTTTTTTTTTGGATGAGGTAAGTAAACCAGATGGACTATCTTGGTAAACTCTTCCGCACGACCAACCAGGCTATTAGAAAAAAACCTTAGTGTTTGGTCTAGCATACGGCTGAAATTTCATTCATAACTGTCTTAAAGTCCTACATTTGACTTTGTGAAACCTGCCAAAACCCTGAAATTAATATCTAAAATCTAGTAAATTTTAATAAATACAAGTTGTTTAATTGAATTATTTGCTCAGGTTAACAGTTCAGGCAATTGTCATAACATAGACGTTCATAACTGTGAGAATCAATGCATGTTCACCAAAATCTTATTCTTTACATGTTGCTACGCTGTATTTTTATGTCCTGTAAAAAGATTTTTTTTTCTTGTATCATGGCCAATGCCATAATAGGCTTGGGCCAGTATAAGATTCTGATAACCTTGTATAAAAACATTACGTTTTCACTTTATTGTGATTATTGCTTTAAAATGTTCTTTGTAAATGTCTGGGTAAAGAACCCCCCCCCGAACACAATATATTTTATTTTGAGAAACAGTTTAAATATTGTGGAAGAGTAAACATGTCAGTCTAAATAATTAAAATAAATCATTGACTGCTATCTTTATTAGTTTCTAAAACACTGATTTATTTACAATTTAAAGCATATTCTGCTGGAGAAAACAAACTAAAACAAAAAAGTAAATAATAATCTTGCGTATACCATAGGAACAGTATAGCTGAAAATTTTAGTGGTTTTAAAACCTTGACTTTTCCAAACTGAGATATGCCTTAAACTGTTATCGTCACATGCCTAGCCATGATAGCCTAAGTCACCTCATCAGTAAAATGCAGTAAATTTTAATACTACTAGTACAGTTTAACTTACTTTTTTTTTTTTTGTTTGGTGAAGACCTCAGTCAGTATTTGTATTGTCCTCTTAAAGGAGAACCCATTCTACTGTACTGTCCTGCGTTTAATGATTTCAGAAGACTTTCAGAATTATTTCAGATTGATTTTTTTTTTTTTAATTTTTTTTTTTTTTATTATGAAATCAAACTTCTTTTTTAGCAAAGTGGCACCAGGAAAAATGTTGCATTTGTCATGTGTTAATGCAAAAATTATTAAATATATTTCATTGTATTTATTTGTATATTTATTGAAATGTTCTTGCCATGTAAATAGCATTGGTTGCTGACATGGCATTATATAAAAATACATTACATTACAATACTACTTGTACTAATTCTACACCTTTACCCTTTATAATTTTTACGACAGTGTTATTGTAGGAAATGGCAGCAACATAAGACTAATTTTGTACAACTTCATTAACTAATAACAGTTTGTTAAAAATGAGTGGATAAATAATTAAAACTTGAAATGGTTTTCACTTTGAGTTTTGATCATTATTTACCTATATCTGTCAAACAATTCACCATTTTGTGTTTCTCCCAGGTGGAAGGCAAAGGGAATGGAATTAAGACCGTCATAGTCAACATGGTTGATGTTGCCAAGGCTCTAAATAGGCCTCCAACATGTAAGTATTGAATTGAGAAGAATATTTCACTTAATTTTTTATAAATGCACATTTTTCATGTGGTATTAACAAACTGTAATCCGTGTTTAGATCCCACCAAATTCTTTGGTTGTGAGTTGGGAGCCCAAACTCAGTTCGATTCCAAGAATGACCGTTACATCGTCAATGGATCTCATGAGGCAAACAAATTGCAAGATATGCTGGATGGATTCATTCGCAAGTTTGTGCTGTGTCCCGAGTGTGACAATCCTGAAACTGATTTGGTAAGTACACCCTCCATTTTCATTTTCTGTACATGTTTAGACTATTGATTTAAACAGTGCATTCGGGGCAAAAATGTTGAACTGTGTGCCCTGATGAACTGGCTGCCCTTTATGTTTGTGTTGGTGCTGCTGAGTGTGCAGGTCTCTATGGGTCACACCTGTAGCTTCTATGAGTTCAGATTGTTTTACAGGTGTAAAGAGGAAAGTAGCTGTGTCATTAGCTGTATACAGGCCATCTCCAGTCTCTCACTGTTACATTATTCAGTTTCTCAGCAGGATGACTTTGTATTGCAGGGATAGTTTACTCAAATTGAATTAAACGTATTGATTAAAAATAAACATTTACTTGTCATTTCGAACACAAAGTCCTTATGTACACACACCAAAATCATTATTTTTATACTTTAAGGATAGTTTGAAATAGTGGAATGCTGTTAGCACATCCCAATGACATCCACATTTAAATGAGTATGTGCTGTGTACTTGAAGAACGTAATTTAAAGCAATGATTAAACCATATGGTAGCAGTCCTTAAAGCAATCCAGTCCATAAAGTTATATTTAATTAAAAAAAATTAGAGTGTTTTGTATAGTAGATTGGTTAAAAGCAAGCAGCTTTGACGCATCATTCATTTAAAAAGTGTCCACATCACTCCTGCAGAGCAAAATAGATAAAAACTGAAGCTCAAATGATGTTGAGGCATCTTCCCATAGTTTTCTAATTTTGTGTCTCTTTGTTTCTCTATATCTTAAACTAACTTAATGTTCTCATTATAGCACATTAATCCCAAGAAGCAGACCATTGGAAACTCCTGCAAGGCTTGTGGATACAGAGGCATGTTGGACACCAGACACAAACTCTGCACCTTCATTCTCAAGAATCCACCTGGTAAATACAGACTACATAGAGACTGGATTGATATTGAGTAGGGGTGGAACAGATCGCGTTGATCCGTGATCTGTACAGATCACAACTCACAGTTTGGAATGCCCGTAACTCGCGGATTAAAAATTTATTTTGAATTTGTTGGTTAATCCAACATTTATAACCATTGCAGAGAGATCGCCTCCCACGCCATTCAAATTGCGTGCATGAAAGCATTTTGGCTTCCCTGTAAGATATAATGATGACGGGAAGAGTTGTGGGACCAGGGCTTAATTTGTGCCGGAACACTCCAGTGCCAGGCACCTCATTTTACCAATCCCCTCCTCAACCACTCTCCTACCCATTCACTGTTCACTTTCACTTTTTGTTCCGCAACTCCCCAATCCTCTACTTTCGTCCGCGATACCTCCGCCCCGCTCACTTTCATCTGCAACAGTCCTCCGCCATCCACCGCCCCAACTGACCCAACTGAGTAGTTTAACATGCAAACGGTTTTGAAAAAAAATGAAAGTCAGAACTTTGACCAACAACATCCATCAGCCAAGTTGCTTGTTGCATCACTTGTAGTTAGGACAATGTGTTCTCGTCATCTTCACATAGTGTTTACTTCTCATTTTCTTTTTTTAACGTTTAAAAAACCTTTTAGTTATCTCATGAACCTACAGGAAGTCCTTTAAGTTTCTGAATATTTGGGAAACCCTGATGTTTCTCAATATGTCAGACCTTGGATGTGTAATGTGGTGTTCATGAACTACACTCCATTGCTCTTTTGCTAACTTCCTCCGTCCCGTCTTCTTGGCGCAGAGAATGAGAGTGGATCTGTAAAAAAAGAGAAGGAAAAGAAGAACCGAAAGAAGGACAAAGAAAATGGCTCAAATGGTGGAGAGGCTGGGAACCATAATGACATTGATGCTCCTGATGCTGTTGTGAGTTCTTTGCTTTCATTTCTTGTAAAAAATAAAATAAAATCTTCCAGCCTAATTAGTGTAGAGACTGATGTTACATGTGATTTATTATGGCAGGATAGGGATGATGATGATGAAGACTGGGCTGAGGAAACCACCGAAGAGGCTCAGCGCCGCAGGATGGAGGAGATCAGCGAACACGCAAAGGGTCTCACACTTACGGAAGACCTGGAGAAATCCCTGGAGGAAAGGGTCAACATATTTTACAACTTTGTCAAGGTAATCGTCTTAAGGTCATGTTGGCTTTTTAGAGACAATTGTTTTTATGTATAGGCTTTTTTTCTCACTCTGCTATAATCGTTTTGTTTCTGCTCTTCAGGAAAAGAAGGACAGTGGCACGATTGACTCTGCAGATAAAGAAATTTTGGCTGAGGCTGAAAGGCTTGATGTGAAGGCTATGGGTCCTTTGATTCTGAGTGAGCTGCTCTTTGATGAGAACATCCGCGACCAGATTAAGAAGTACAAGCGTCATTTCCTCAGGGTACGGCCTTGCGTCTGTTAACATGTTTTGTTTTTAAATTGTAGACCAGTGATTTCAAGCCTTTTGTCATTTCAAAATCTGTTCATGCTTCACAACATATAAAGGGCTAAAACTGTAAATTTAATTTTATTCTTAAAATCTGAATAATTTAAGGTTCTTACTGTTAATCAATGAAATTATAAGACTTTATAGATTTCTGTTGATTTTATAACATTGCCATGGTGTTTGTTCACCCTAAAGTAAAATAATTATTTATTTGCCCTCTTAGAGCTCTTAAAGAATTGTCCTTTTAATGAACGTTTGGTCCCACCTTTTATTAGGTGACCTTAACTATGTACTTGGATCAGAAAATAAATCTAATGTGCTTACTGTGTTCATAATGTATTCCAGAACACTTATAGTGCTCTTGAGGTAGGGTAGGATTAGGCACAGGTTTGGTGGTATGGGTAGATTTTGAGGGTGGGTTATGGTGTAAGGGATGGCCAATGTAAAAACATGTTTGTTTTTTTACAGTAAGTACATTGAAACAAATGATTTTAGTGTAAGTACATATTAGTTAAGGCCACATAATATAAAGTGGGACCGAGAGTTTCCCCTAACACTAAGACATAAAAACATTTGTGAAGAGATGGAAAAAAAGATCCCTATGAATTGAGTGGTTTAATCTAAGTCTTCTGAAGTGGTCACTTTACATGAACTGAGCCATCACCTATAAAGGCAACACCCTCCTTTGAAAAGTGGGTGGGGTACAGCATCTTATTTACATTCCGTCACACAGAAACTGCTTTTTCCCCACCCAAAAGAGTCTTTAGAACTTGGAAATAATGATCTTTACAGACATTCTGTGGACACCTGAGAGTTATGATGCATCTAGTATTTAAAAAAAAAAAAAAAAAAAAAGCCATGATCACTTAAATTCTCTCTTGTTGTTACAAACAATACTGTCTTGCTAGCTTGTTGACGCACTACAGTAAACCTATACACTTCTTCTTTCTGCTTCCAGTTCTGCCACAACAATAAGAAAGCTCAGAAGTATTTGCTTGGAGGCTTTGAGTGTCTGGTGAAGCTGCACCAGACCCAGCTCTTACCAAGAGTCCCTATCATACTCAAAGACCTGTATGATGGAGACCTGGTGGAGGAAGATGTCATACTCGCATGGGCTGAAAAGGTAAAATCCTGACACACAATCTAGACCTGACCTTCTTCTAGTAGCTGTCATAAAACAATCATACAGGCTGGAGTTGAAGGCACCGAATAAATGAGTTCACATGCATGAAAACAAATCTGATCTGTGACGGATCCCTGTGGAAAACGTGTAGCTGTAGATATAGCCATGATGAGGCTTGTTGCTAGGCAACCCTTAAAGGCTCTTTTGTCATTTTAGCCTGAGCATCTTGAGGGGGTTGTAATGTGATGTCTGTGACCTGCAGGCTTCTGGAGAGCTCCGGCTCTGATAACAGCAGGCATACTTGACTGAACTAGCCCTCTAACACTTGTTGAGCTTGACCACATTCAGAGACTGTCAAACGCATATGGTCAGGTTGCTGTTGTAATGTTAGATGCTCATGTGGCTGAATGTTTAAATGGCCTCTATAGACCTGATACTCTGCCTATAGACCCTTTTCACATTTCTGGGTTTCTCAGTAGCAGAAGGCATCATAGCTGGGTAAACTTAGAGCACTGTGAACGGGAGAGTACAACAAATACATTTTTACAATCCTATTTGCTGAAATAATAAAAGTAAAATGCCACGATAGTGTTACAAAGACTTTCAGAAAAAGGGGGAAAATAGTGAGACTGATGACGCCAGCCAGAGGAGACAATAACCTCAAATTTACTCTCTGCCCCATAGACGCTGCATTAGAAACTCAATTGACACAGCTGATATAATACATACATATAAATGTGCAAGCGTTTTTAAAAAAAAAAAATCTAAATATTAAAAACTTTCAAGGATTTATGATTGATTGACCCTTAAACGTTTCATTACAGTCTTGTGAAAAAGGTCAGTTGATTTTTTTTTTTTAATTTTTTTTATTATTATTATTATTTTTATTTTTTTACTGTAAAGGCAAATGTTCTCCAGTCCTTGATTTATTACAATCACAGCATTTAACAGAGTTATCGGCACAAATGAAAGCTCCTGATCTTTGTATTGTTTTTCGTTGTCTCTTTAAAATGTTCATAAACTCTAAAACGATACTTAAAATGATTAATAAAAATTCTTGGACTTCATAAATATCAGAATAATAAATACATTACTTTATTCTCCAAATATACTAAAGTAACACTAGGGAAGTTCAGTTCCTGCTTCCTGCAAAGGTTTGCTGATAATAGAAAGCAACAGGTAGTGTTTTTTTCTTATAATTTATGTAATATTTTTTTTAAAATTTATTTCATAATAGAATACTGTAACTTAAAATATCCGAGAGTTTACAAATACCATTTGAGGAGAAAAATCAAATAATAAAATATAAATATTGAACAAAAACAGCATGGTAAAAAACCTTAGTGTTCTTGCATGGTTACATACAATACTATATACACATACACGCATGCATCAGCGCTGATAAATGGTAATCACTAATCGAAGTCAAAAAAATTCTTACCAGTTGCTCCATAAAATAGGCCCTTTTTTGTTTTAGAGAGAAAGTAAAAGTTTCCATATTTCTACAACAATTGCTTTCCAGTCTTCTAAAGTGGGAGGGCTTAGCACAAGCCATTTAGGTGTAATAGCTTCTTGGCAGCGACCAGAATATAATATTTTTTTAATAATAATAATAAAATAGAGTCTTGATAACGTGCACTAAAGAGGAAAAAAAAGTCTTTGGTCTTTTTTAATTTTTTTAATAGTTTTTACAATTTTGTCTTTTTTTTGTTACTGGTGTGTTACTAGTTTTGAATCAAGAAAAGCTCAAAGATACACCACCCCCATAAACTGTCTCTCTCAATCGAGAAGTCAGCCAAATAGATCAGCTTAATGCTCTGTGTGTTTGGCAATGTGAGATCACATCTTGATGCCAGCTGTAAACAGAGCCTAAGCCTTTTTGTGTTTTAGGTGTCCAAGAAGTATGTCTCCAAAGAGCTGGCTAAAGAGATTCATGCCAAGGCCGAGCCCTTCATCAAATGGCTGAAAGAGGCAGAGGAGGAGAGTGAGGGCAGTGAGGAAGAGGAAGATCAGGACGAGGACAACGTTGAGGTAAAAGCCACAGTTTACATTTATTTATTGTGTGTCTTAAAGTCTCTTGATTTTTAAAGTATTGTTATTTATATTTTTCTTTTTATATGAATTAATTTGGTTTTTTTTTTATTTGATTTATTTTTTTAATACTTTATCAATAATTAAAGGTAAAAAACTAAAAACTTTGACATTTCTCTGAGGTGGATTGTAGTCATCACGCTGATTGTATCAAGTTTAATGATATTGATTATTGGTTTTTGGTTTGCTGCTCATTGTAAGAAGTCACACAGCATGGAAATTTCATTGAACCATTAATCACAAGGCCATTAATCAGCTGTCAGTAAACAAAGACAACAGATTTTAGCCCGAGATTATAGGAGTGTGTTAGATTATCCAAAATTTAAAACCGACCAAATTGTGGCCAAAATCAGAATAAGGTAAATGACAGTTACTGTGATGTCCATGTAAACATGCACTGTAGGATTGCACAGATTTGACTCTTGTGTGCATTTTCCTGTAGGTGGTTTACTCCTCATCTGCCCGCGAGCTGAAAATGGAGACCACAAAACCTGCTAAAGCAGAGCACGAGGAGGAGGACATTGACATTGATGCCATTTAAAGATGAAACCAAAAAGCTTCCGTTGCCTCTTGACAATGCTGAGCTTGTGTTTTCCAGACGCATGCCTTTTCACCTCCGTGGGCCTTGTTTCAGCTGTAGGCCTGGGTTCCGCTCTGCTCAAAGCCTCTTCTTTTAGTCTTCTCATCACCAGCTCCGTTAATCAATCGTTGCTGTTGTTTGTATGCATGAGTTTCTTAGATTATAGATCATAAAGTGCACATGAGTTTCCCCCCTGTATTTTTGCAACTATTAAAGATTTGCCTGTGAATTCCATCTGTTGTCTGTCTACTGGTTTCACACAATGCTAATGAGGATTTTTTTGGTAGCAAAATGGCAAACATGATTTATATACAAAGAAAACTAGAATGCAAGGTAAGTGTTTAATTTTTCAGATTTGTTTTTTGAGTCATAGGATGGTAATAATTGTCTTGATACATTTTTGTAAAACAAATTTGACATTCTGATCTGTACTTACAATTAAAGTGATTTTTTTTTCTGTTTTAAGATAAATGAATTGGCAAAACCTTGGATTTAGCAATGTTGGTTTAAAACGTGTATGTGTTTTGCACTGTATAAAGTATTCATTTAAATGTCATCAAATGATTCTTGTGTATATGGATAGTTGACATGACATTTGCATTTTCACTGTCGCAATTAATGTAATTAGTATTGACATCGTTTAAAATGCAGCAAGTTGTTTAACATTTCTTTGTCCTCCCATGACCTCTTATAAAAGCTACTGTTTTTGAGAAATCTCAGGCCTGTGGCGTTCATTCATTTACAACTTAAAAATTTAAAAGAAAATAATTCATAAATGCCTCAGGCCTTATTTTAAATCGCAATCATCTATTATTAAACAGTGTCTGCAGGGTCTTAATGTCTTAAATCTCCAAAACAATATTTTAGGTCTTAATCTGCTCAAATATGGTCTTGTAGGTCTTAAAACGATTTAAGGTTTTAATTTTCCTTTGTTCATGTATAACTACACAATCTGGCCATTAGCACCCATACAAAATCACCAACAATCCCAATCTCAAAACTTAGCTTTTTATTTAAAAACAATTCACTTTATTTACCATAATGGTTTAATTACTTTCCGTACAGTAATATTTGTTTAAAAGTTCTCCATCTATTTACTGCTGATGGTACTGAGCTGACCTATGTGTAGTTTTATTAAATTATTATATAAATAAATTGATTATAATAATTTTTTCATAGGGCAAGTGAAAATCTTTTCCAACTGGGATATTCGATAAAAATCCTTTGTGTTCAGAAAAATCTTAGTCTTAAAGTTAACTTGGTGAAACCTGCAGAAACCCTGTAAAACTAGGAACTTTTGTCACAAAAAAAACTTTTCATTTCAAATAAAATAAATATATATATTTTTTTCCTTCAAATTAAATATTGTGATATAAAGTGTCCAACAATGAAGCTTTTGCTTTTTTTTTTCCCAGCCACATCACAGATTGTATTTAATGTATAATTCAGAAAAAAAAAAAAAACATAAACTGATAGTGATCCCTTAAATTTTCTCAAACATCAGACCTCCAACTACATAAATATAATTCCTTCAAAAATGGTGCTTTACAAAAAGAGCTTTTATATGAGCAATATCACACTCGTAGCAGTGTGACGTGATTGTATATCAGCACTGGTGGGAGTCATGCGTTGGTGTCCCACCAGTGGTGATATACAGCCACATCGCACTGCTACGAGTGTGATGTTGGGTTTATACAACAGTTTGAAGGCAAAATCGTGTATAAAAACACGGAGAGTCTCAAAACACTTTTGTAAGAGGAACTACTTTCTTCCACCATTCATTCACATCTGCAGCAGATGTCAGAACAGCAGAATCTTGCTCATTCACGAACGTCACTTTAGAGCTTGTATTTGAATGATTCTCTAGCGTAATATCTAAAGTGATGACAAAACAGGTGATTTTGCTCACATTTTAAGATTATAAGGCTGAACGACATGAAATGCCTTCAGTCTACAGAGATATCTGCCAGTATTTCTCTATTGCAATAGGGAGATCACAATATTACTATGGTATAAATACAGCACTACAACATACAAAGGAGAGAGATTGACTTAGAAAGTCATTTATCTGTTTAATAATGATTTGATCAGCTGTAGTTTGAAAGCAGTTTTTCTCTTAATAATATACCACCGATATTACCGTAGTACTGCTACTCGTGTGATATTGCTCATATATATATATATATATATATATACACACACACAGAGTAATTTATTCCCCATAATTATCTCCAAAAATGCTATTTATTTCTGATTGGTAAATAAAATACAATATAATAGTATTTTGGCTGTATAAGTCTTGATCTGATTCGAACTGAAATCTAATGGCTGAGGCAAAAACAAGTCATTAAATAGATAAAGTACCACAACACGCCAGAGTTTCCAAATCAGGCATTTATTCACCTTGAACGTAGCACATGTAAAGTAATGTTTCATCTTATGGGACAGGTCAAAAATCAGACATTAGTACATAAAATCCAGAACATGTTAGACAAATCCAGTAAATGAGAGGAAATACTTAACACAAACACAACAGTCCTCAGCACACGTCCATATAGAAAGTCATCGTTTCCTCCTTAATAACACAAAACGATCCTAACACTCTGCAAGCAGCTACCTACCACTATTTTAGCGACATTTATATTAAAGAGCATAAATATTTATTTTTCCCTTTAGTCTTTGCACCAGTAGAAGACGGATCACAGTGTTTTGCCCTGCACAGGGCTTTTTGTTAAATGCTATTTTCAAAAAGTACAAAATACATGAACTCAGGACCTACTGTTTACTAAATATCAATCTTAAATTATTTTGGCACCCACTCCTTTTTTTATATAGAAATTTTGGATGGTATTACATTGTGCAAAACGCAGATAAGCTTAAATATCCAACTAGTCTAATAAATCATCTCTCTCTTTATATATCCTGGTTAGCTTACGTTGATCTTAGTGCAACACGGAGGTAGTCCGACAACTACCAGCTTCTTTTTATTTATAACACTTAATAACGTTACTCGGCCAACTTAAACAACTGCGTTGAACTAATAACAGACAAAACTATGATGAGTATCAGAATAAACAACATATTCAAAATTGCTACTAACGTCCCTTAAAAGTTTTGATCACGACCTTAAATATGCGTAATGCTGAGTCAATGGAGTATTCTGGGTTCAATACAAGTCCAACAGCAGCATTTGGGGCGTAAGATGATAAAGAGGAAAACAGATTTTGAGCGATTTTCTAATTTTAAAAGAAAATATTATGTTATTTTTATTATACATTTACAAATGAACACAAACAGTTCAGATTTGTACACAAAAAAAATGATGTTTGTTTGTTCAAATTGTTTATTTAAAATGAGCTGAAATGATACAATTCTTGAGGGTTTTTTAGGACAACTTAATTGTTTTAAGTTCAATCCGCTTAAATTTGTAAAAACTAATAAGTTCACTTTATTCCTTCATGTTGTCCCAACACAAATTGATTGTGTGAACCCAACATTTTTTACACTGCATATTGTTTACTGTTAAACTGTAGAAAATGCTGGGATCCACATCCCCCCTTCATGTAGTTCCAACGCAAATCAATTAAATAAACAATGTTATTTCAATTTACAATTGTTATTTCAATTTTACAATTTTAAGTTGATTAAACATAAAACAATTAAGTTATGGCAAAAGAATCTCTAGAATTATGTTGTACCAGCTTAATTTAAATAAATAGTTTGAACAAGCAGCAAAACAGTTTTTTGTGTGTTAAAAAATGCTGGGTTCCACACAACTGAATTAAGTTAAGTGATTAGTTTTTTACAAATTTAAGTAAATTGAACATAGATCAGTTAAGTTGTCCACCCCCCCCCCTAGAATTATGTTGTTTTAGCTCATTTTAAATAAGTAATTTAAACAAGCACCAAAAATGTTTTTTTTTTTTGACAGCAAATAATATACACTGTAAAAATGCTGGGTTCCACATAAGCGATTTGTGTTGGGACAACATGAAGTTAACTTATTAGTTTTTACAAATTTAAGTGGATTGAACATAAAACAATTAAGTTTTTTTTTACTCAAGAATTGTGTTGTTTCAACTCATTTTTTTATACATGTAGTTTGACCAAACAGCAAACATATTTTGTTGATTTTCTGGTTCAAATAAATTCTCTATAAATGTAGAACTTTCTATTCATCAAAATGCACATGGTTTAAATGGTTTTAGCTTTCTTACTCATCGTCATGAGAACAAATTTATAAAATGTACAAATCAAACCAAAAAATTGTCTATAATCCATACTTATTGGTTTATTTTTATTTGATTTGATAATAATTTCCTATTTTTGTGTGTACTTGCATTGTGGGAGTTTCCTAGATTTTTGTCATGAACAACATTTTGTGATAATCAACATTTCGCCGCAAACGCTGTTGATGTGAACTCAGAATATTCCTGCAATTAATGCAGATTCATGAGAATAGGGCAAATCTTACTCTTGCGAAATAAATATCAGATTCAAATTGAAAGGAAAAGCATGGGGATGCTAACGTCTCTTCAAATACTCGATTTCAGATGACAAGCATAAAGGTATCACTGACAGTTTTACCAGAAGAGGGCACTATTGGCTTAGTCAGTTTTGATTTTAAAGGGATAGTTCAACCAAAAATGAAATTTTGCTGTTCATTTACTCCATCTAAGGCCATGATGTCACTTTTTCATGTTTTCAGTACAACATCAAAGTACATTTCAAGCTGAAACTGTAGTCCTTGCTTATTTATAAAATGTAAGTCAGTGTTTATCAGCACTTTAAGTGTCAAAATGATGTACAGGTAAAACTAAATTAAGTCTGTGTGAAATCAAAATTTACAATGTTTTTTTTATTTTTGTTTATTATTATATTTATTATTATTTTTTTGTCACATTGTTATTATTTAGGTGAATATTAATCTGTGCAAATTAATCCACTGGGAATTTCTTTTTGTTTTGGTAATCTTCAGTCAAAATCTGACCATTTGCTTAAGCTTTTGGAGTGGTGGTCCTTGTTGATGTCAGTTTCACGCCACAACATTCTTAACCACGCCCCTCGCATTGTTTGAGCGAATGATGTGCTAAAAGAAAGCCCCGCCCCCTACTCAATATTCAGTGTCAGCCCTTTCTGGTTCACACAGACTTTAATACAGTACTTATTTGTACACGTGGCTAGAGATAGGAGAAATTAAGCTTTTAATAGCTTTGAAACAACTGAACAAACTACTTTACAAATTTATTCACTGTTTTGAAATATAAAAAAAAACATCCTAGGGACCCCTGCTGGTCAAAACCATGTAAATACAACAGAAACTGCCAAAATATGCTTTAAAATGGGCTTTTTCAAATATATTGTAGTCGTTAAATTAAAAGTCTAACCTATGAAAGCACTTAGATTAACTGCTTTACATCTAATATCACTAAACATCTGGTGTATGATTACTGTTTTCAAGGCTTATGCTTGTATTATTGTGAGCTCTGCTAACCAAGTTAACAAGAGACTATTAACTAATGTTGTTTTCATTTTCATTCATTTAATTGTCACATTAAATCCTTTTCATTTTATAAATGCTTTATTAAAACGTCTACAAACTCTGAAAACTGATCCGAGATAAGGTAAAAACTATTATTCGCCACTAGGAAGCGATCTTAGTGATACCCCAACAGAGAACCATACTATTTTCAAAATGTTTGGAAAAAGTCATGATATAACGAAGTCCTGTTTACTGAAATCACATGATCTTGATCACATGATTATCTGATATGCGCTTCGAACCACTTATCAGAAAAAAAAGAAAAAGATTTGTAAATGTTTTGTAGCTTCATAAAGCAGTGTTTCGAAACACCTGTGGCTGCAGACGATACACTGAGGCCTTATAAAACAAATGTCATTTAGCTTTTCCTGTATATATGTATGTATGTATGTATGTATGTATGTATGTATGTATATATATATATATATATATATATATTTTTTTTTTTTTATTCACTCTTAAAAGTGTCAGTATATCAACTAGAACAGTGTTTCTCAACCATGTTCCCGGAGGACATTTTCTATGTCTCCATAACCAAACACACCTGATTCAGATCAACAGCTCATTAGCAGAGACTGAAAGACCTGTAATGAGTGTGACAGACAAAGGAGACATCCAAAACATGCAGTGCAGGTGGTCCTCCAGAAACATGGTTGAGAAACACTGAGTTAGCATCACTAAGGACCACGGTTTCAACCAAAAACCTTCTTCAGTGCTCTACCTTCATCTTAAAAGGCCTGATGGTGCATAAATTACATCCAATTTTCATTAATGGGTGAACTAACTTTATATATATATATATAATTGCACAGCCTTTCTTTACTGTAGCATCGTTCCCCATATTGCTTTTGGTATATTCGACTTTGGCATGGTACTGTGGACAATGATCGCTTCTGACTTCAAGCGACCATGCTTTCTGCTTAAAAAGTGTCATCAGAATGATTTTAGACTGAAAAAAGATCTGTATCACTGGAGAAAAGCTCAGTGCTACATACTGGAGAACCTCGCGTGATTAAAGTGTGCGCTTGAGCCTACAGTAAGGGTTGTGTGATCTCACTATTGGACAGATGCAATGGCGGGAGCTGCCTTTGTGTCACCTGCTGAACGAAGATGAAGAGGAACCCGATGACCAGGCCAGCACCCAAAATGGATCCCACAGCCCAGGCGTAGGAAGGTTCTTTGGGAAGTGGTGGTACCATTGGCCCTCTGGGAACTGGCGTTACTGTTGGCTTTGGGGTGGAGGTTTCCACTAACAGATCCTGAACACTGGACAAAGAGCCATTGTTGGGCAAGGGCTTGACAGCGAGAATGCTGCACATGAGAGGATAGAGGTCGACGGAGCGCATGGAGGTTTTGGTGTAGTCACGGCGGAAAGCAGGTCCACGGGCGACAAACACTGGGTGCATGCTGGGAAGGCTGTTGTTGTAACCATGGTTTCCCACTGCCAAGCAAAAATATCATCTATAAATAGCTGAAAACATGTTTTACATTGATCAGTAGGTACAATATTGACATTAAAGGGACAATTCACTTAAAATAAATTCATTCTGTCATTTATTCACCGTCTGCTTGTTCTAGGACTTGTTTATAATAATGTTTGAAACTGGAATCCTTTGACTTCCATAGTATTTTTTATTTCCTACTATGGATATCAATGGCTACAGGTTTCAAGCGTTCTTCAATATTTTTTTTGTATACAACAGAAAAAAGCGACCACTTGAAGGTGAGTAAATGATGACTGAATTTTAGTTTTGAGTGAATTATCCCTTTAACATAGACTTTCACTGATTTATGTCCCCACAAGTGTAAACCACAATAATATCCAGTTGCAGACCCGCAGAAACACACATTTCAGCAGGCAGGGATGAACATCTTGGCAGAGGCTAACTATATACCAGCTATATAGGCAACCAGCTACGACTGATCTTAATGTTATTAGCGTCTTCTCGGACCTTGTTATCAATATATTTATAAATATTGTTAAGAAATGGTGTACACAATAGACAATAGTGCAACTATTTCACAAATATGGCGTTCAAGACGGGCGAATGGGCAACGTTGTTTCCGCCATTTAATATAATAGACTGAACAAGTTTTCTATCAGTCATCATAGATGATCAGTCATTATTTATCTGAAAGAGTCAATATAGTAAACACTTGTTTGCTGACTTTGCTGAAACATTTTTGCAGAGATATATAAACAATCTAAATTGGACAGGTTTAATTTTTATAGATTTATTATAATGAAGGAAAAAATAGCAAGTTAATAAGTATAGGCTATAATACATGTTTATTCATTCATTCATTTTCTTTTCGGCTTAGTCCCTTTATTAATCTGGGGTCGCCACAGCGGAATGAACCGCCAACTTATCCAGCACATATTTTACGCAGTGGATGCCCTTCCAGCCGCAAACCATCTCTGGGAAACATCCATACACTCATTCACATTCATACACTATGGACAATTTAACTTACCTAATTCACCTGTACCGCATGTCTTTGGACTGTGGGGGAAACCGGAGCACCCGGAGGAAACCCACGCGAACGCAGGGAGAACATGCAAACTCCACACAGAAACGCCAACTGACCCAGCTGAGGCTTAAACCAGCGACCTTCTTGCTGTGAGGCGACAGCACTACTGTGCCACTGTGTCGCCATACATCTATATATGTAATAAAAATCTTTTTTACATTAAATAAACGTATAACACTATATTAATATTTTACTCCAGCGAGTGAATAGTATTTTTTGCTTAATTTTGTAATAACTTTTTAATGAATGTTTTTCCACATTTTAAAATACTATAGAAATTTATAGTAATACATTGTTTTGGTTGAAGTCAGAATTAATAGCCCCCCTTTTAATTTTTTTTTCTTTTTTAAATATTTCCCAAATTATGTTTAACAAAACAACTCTTCTGGAGAAAGTCTTATTTGCTTTATTTCAGCTAGAATAAAAGCAGTTTTGAATTTTTTAAATCCCATTTTAAGGTCAATATTATTAGCCCCTTAAAGCTACATATTTTTTTCGATAGTCTACAGAACAAACCATCTTTATGCAATAACTTGCCTAATTACCCTAACCTGCCTAGTTAACCTAATTAACCAAGTTAAGCCTTTAAATGTCACTTTAAGCTGTATAAAAGTGTGAAGTTATTAGAAATATATATATTATAACAGTTGCTACAGCTTAATAAAAGATAAAGCAGTTTATCAGTTCATCACTATATTAATTTTATATTATTAACTATAGTAATTCATTTTAATATGACACATTATTGTTAGTTTTTTATATTTTACTATAAAACGATTTTAACTATGACAACATTATGATCCTGACACTTGATCCTGCAATTAGATGGTCTATTATGTTTTCTTTGTGATACGTAAGTCATAAGTCAATTATTTTTATTTACATAATTTGAGTAGCAAAACTGCACAGATGTTAAAATGATCATTTTGACATAATGACTGAAATGGGAGACCCTAAACTGTTCACAGTCTAATGAATGACAATCGGAGCACGGATGGTCTGGATCGCCATATTTGTGAAATTCAGTAGGTGGCGATAGTGCTCCTCAGGAGTTAGTCGTCGTTAACAGGAAAAAAATTGAAGAAGACTGATCCTTCATTACCCATATATGGTTCGCCACCGCCTAGATCTTGTGTGCTGGATTGTGTGTGCTGAAACGTCTGTGGGTCTGCAGCTGGATATATCTTGTGCAAACACTGATTAGACATGAGTTGACTGACAAAATCTGTCAATCACTTCCCAGCTTGACCAATAGGAGGAGATTAAGGCGTGGCTACTATAGCAGAAGTTGTTGAGCCAGAAGTTTAGTTTGTGTCGCAGCTTGGCTGATGCATAACATGGACAAAAAAATCAGATTTGCAAGTCTAAATCTGAAGACTTGTGTATAGACAGATGACAGAGTGAAACAAGGATAAACACTAGCTGTGCTTCCATTAGCCATTTTGCTAATTGAAATTGCGATTTAAAAATACACCTACTGGAAAGAGTTGACTGAATTGCTATTAAGTGTCGGACACACCAAATACCACTGGTTAGTGTAAACGGTGTCATTTGCAGAAGAGTTTTTTTTAAACAACAATTAGAATAGAATATCCTTTATGTAATGGAAATCAGACTACTGCTCTCTCTTCTACCATAACATATAAAATAATATATAAAAAAGTAAAATATTGTTAGGATAAGAGTAATCTGACACAAAAAAAAACATACTAAGTATAAGTGCTTTTCTAAAGGTTTTTGTAAAATATTGCTTATTTTTGTTATTCTGCTAGATGATACTGGATGAGCACAATCTATATACTTCACCTTTAAATGATATGTGTATAAAATGTAATACTTACACATAAAAGATCCGTTCCTGTTCTGCATGACGGTCCATCCCTCTCTTACCTCTATGATAAGAGGCATGATTCTGGCGTTGTGTCTATAGTGGTAATGATCTGGTATTTCCTCCTTTTTGTACACAACCATGTTAGGGTTTGCATTCTTCAATAAACCGTAGACCTCTTCGAGTTTGCCTGTGTTAAGAGGAGAATAGCACTCAAAAACTAAAAAAGCATGTGTCACCAATTACATCATAATATAACACTGATAATTGGTGCTTATTTACTGTGTTTTTTATGTGCACCGTGCATGAACACTTTTTTTTACACGCTCTTATTTAAATATGCTAATGTATAATAGTGCATGTATGAGTTTTGCCGTTTTTTTTTTCTTTTCTTTTCTACAATAGTAATTAATATTATACTGAATTTTACAGGATGTTGCTTTTAAAAGCATTTGAAAAAAGCAGAGAAACTTTTTTTAAATGATTTGCAATTGAATTAACGACAATTTTTATAGCTAGCCAAAATCTTATGTAGCTTGAACAGCCGATGTTGACTCCCATAGCATTTCTTACAAAATTACACAAGTTTGGGAAAGGTTGGGGGAAATAAAATCATTTTAAATATTTACGTTTTAGGGGGAATTATTCCTTTAAAGATTTAATTATGCACAAAATAGCTTGGAACCACAATGAGGACAATCCTTTTTGCAAAGTAAAGTGAAATAAAAAAATAAAATACAGCTTCATTACTCCAATTATTAGTCACTTGATCCTTCAGAAATCACTTTAATATAAATGATTATTAATGTGATTATTATTATTATTATTATCATTACTATTATTATTATTAATGGTAATAGTAATAAAAGCGATAATGACTGGAGTAATCATTTTATTTAAAACCACATACAATAAAACATAAATATTTAATAAATAAATACTTAACATTTTTTTTACATTTAATAAAACAAGCCTTGATGATTTTCTTAAAAAAAACTGACTCCATACTTTTGCCCAGTAATATATATATGGTGTCTCATATAATATTTATTCATTGAACAACATAACCTGACCAAATAATTGACACAAAGAACACGCTGACACACAACTGTACATGTTAGTAACAAAATTAAATATTGTACAATATATATATTTTATATTGACCTATTGATCTAATTTAATTATTAGCCTCCCTGTTTATTTTCCCCCAAAATCTGTTTAACGGAGAAAAGGTTTTTTCAACACATTTCTAAACATAATAGTTTGTTCTGTAGACTATCGAAAAAATATATAGCTTAAAGGGGCTAATAATTTAGACCTTAAAATGTTTTTTTTTTTATTCTAGCTGAAATAAAACAGGTAAGACTTTCTTCAGAAGACAAAATAATACCAGACATACTGTGAAAATTTCATTGCTCTGTCATTTGGGAAATATTTAAAAAAAGAAAAGAAAATTAAAGTTCTGAAAATTCTGACCTCAACTATTATATATATATATATATAATATAATATAATATAATATTATATATATATATATAACCGTTTAACATGCCCATGTCATTGATTTAATTATTAGTAGGTTTTTTAAAATCAATTTCAAGAACACTCTTTAGGCTAATCCTAGTCAAACATTTTAGAATTTTTCATAGTGTGGGTTTGAAAGTCACAGGAAAAAGTTTGGGAAAGAGTGAAACAAACATCTATACATGAAATGTACTGCAGCAAAATATAATAAAAAAAAAACATTATTATAAAATACAAGATTTTTGAGGGTGTTTGGGTACCTTTCAAATTGTTCCGTAAAATTTGGTGGAGTTGGAAATGTGTTGATTGGTGAATAAGAAGAGAGGTTATAAATATTGATGGAAATACAGAGAATTTTTTTCTGTCGTTTTGTTTGTTTTATTGTTGTGTTTACTTCTGTATTATCTGAGTGTAAAGTTAAAATGCAATAAAGATATATATATAAAAAAACATTATATAATATGTGGTAATTGCTTTCTTTAAATAACAAAAGAAAAAGTCTATTAGTTTAAAAAACCCGTAACAACCAATTACATTTCTAATGAGTTTACATTTTCACTCTTACCTTCTTTGGGTAAAATGCCAACCACCGGGCTCTTGTCGATCCACGTGTAAAGATCTCGGCTAACGTATGTGTCCAGCTCAATAATCTTATCATGCGATAACTGTGTCATTCCATGATCACTCGTCACGATCAGATTGACTTTGTCATAAAGTCCAGCACTTTTGAGCTTATCCCTGAGGAATCCCAGCTTCTCGTCAATGTCTGCGATGACCACATCCATGAGCGGGCTCTCAGGCCCCAAATTATGCCCACTCTCATCTGGCTCCTCCCAATATAAGACACCGAAATTGATAGCCTCCGGTCCTGAAAACCAATCGATGAGTTTCTGGACTCGGGTCTCAAAGAGCATTGATGCGTTATACCTCAAGTAATGCGTTGGGAATGTTCCACCAATGGCTACATCAGATCCGGGCCACATGGCAGCTCCACTCTTCTGTCCCGCCTTTTGATTGGTCACCCACAACGGTTCAGCCTCCTCCCACCACCACGCATCATACACTTCAGGACCCTCCATGGAAAATGATCGGTTGTGAATGGGGTCGTACATCTCATTTGCAACCACGCCGTGGCTTTCTGCATGTAAACCTGTCACTAAAGTGTAGTGGTTGGGGTAGGTCTTGGTGACATAGGTGTTCTCCACTTTCTCCACCTGCACACCCTCATCCATCAGGGCGTGGAAATTGGGTGTAGGTACTCGGTTGATATAGTCCCAGCGGAAACCATCAAAAGACACCAAGAGCAGCTGGTTCTGCTCCTCCTGCTGGGAGCCTGATGTTTGGAGAAGCGCTAATAAGCAACTCAGGAAGCAGCTCCGAATCACTGAGAGGTCTGGCATGGTGAAAGATGTACTATGAAAGGGAGACCTGTTAAAAAATAAGAATATTTTGAGCACTGAACAAAATTAAATGCCCAAATTGTCTGATTAAGGTCAATATTCTGATAAAAATGTTATCATTATCCTTATACATAAAGTGCTCAGCATAACTAAGTACACCCCATTTTGAAAATGAATATTTTTATCCATTTCTCACTGAATATAGGCAATGTATTTTGGTGCATTTAAACAAAACAGATATATTTATTAAAATAATATTTTAGTCACCAAACATATTTAGAAATTGAAAGATAATACAATTAAATTAAAGCAAAATATTGCAAAAAAATTACAACCTACAAAATTTCAGCTAATTTTTTTTTGCTTCTCTTGATTTTTCCTCTTTTTAAAATTGTATTTAATATTTTTCTAACATATAAATTAGGCTGTACTAGTTTTTGGACTGTTATCGTAAGTTATTTTGTTAGATAAGCTCCAAATTTGGCTTCAGTACTGACTAATCTAATGTATATGCACAAATATAATATTGTATAGCTTCCTATTAAAAATATGAATTTAAAAGAGAGATTTGTGAGCGGTGTATTATATATGCTGAGCACCGTATAATCAGTACTGTGCAAGTGTTTATGGAAATACTGGAGTTGTTCTATGATGATTTTTTTTTGCCATTTTGATCAAAAATATAATTCTGTCATGACAACTCTTGGAGAGATTTAGTATGGTAATAAATATGTATATGGCAATGTTGATATGTGTCTCATCTTGGCGGAATAAATCTGCTACGCTGCTGCTGCTTTGATTATTATGACCGAGCAAGTACCGAGACCTGCTACTGCCAGTAAACAGACATGCTGTCTGAGGATATAACACGCTGCTGTAAACATAATATATATGTTACTCCCATTGCTCATCTAAACACAGGTGGAGCTGGGGTGGAAGAGGGTCTCAGAAAAACGTGCTGCACATGCTAGCGTAAAAGAAAGCTGAGCTTTTAAAATGCTGAGGAGCAAGCTGATTGGCTGCCGAGGGCACAGCAACCAATCTCCTGCACCACGTAGTTAGTGATGCAGTAGGTGACCTATCAGCCTGTGTGTGCACAGAGTTTTATGAAAGAAGTTTATATTTTAAATTATCACATTATATAACAACATATTGAAGTCTGTTTCGGCTATAGGATAAAATAGGTAATTGCATATTTTATCAGTCATTCATTTATTAATTTTCTTTTCGGCTTAGTCATATTAATAATAAGGGGTCACCACAGCAGAATGAACCGCCAACTTATCCGGCAAACCAATCACTGGGAAACACCCATACACTCTTATTCAGAGAACACAGGGAGAACATGCAAACTCCACACAGAAATGCATTTTATATCTCACATTTCTAAATTATTTTCTTAAAATTCAGAAGAAGAAAATATCTGAACTATAAAACAATAATTCTGAATTTGGGAGATATAAACTAAACTTGCAGGTCTGAAAAAAAAGAAAGTTGAATATCACGCAATTGTGATATTACTTCTCATAGTTCTGACATTTTTGTCTCAGAAATGCAAGATATAAACTCACACATGCAGGTTTATATCTTAAAAACAGATCTGTGTCATATTCTTCAGTTGTGTGACATAGTTTTGAACAACCATAGTGATTACGGCCTATTTCTTTACATCCCTTAAAAGTGATGAGCATTTTGGGGTCTGAATTGTGAACTATAAACTATAAATTGCGAGAAAAAAGTGGTAACTTGTGAGAGAAAAGGTCAGAAATATCATTATTATAATTTTTATTTATTCTGTAGTGGTAAAACTTTTATAATAACATAAAAAAAAACTATATAAATTGTAAAATGATGGCCAGGATGCTTCTGTTCACCCCAAAAATGAACATTTCTTCACCGTTTACTCACACTTACCATTTATGCATAACTTTATTCTGTTAAACATAATTTTTTTTGAAGAATGTTGGGGGAAAATGGGGCCATTATTAGGAACAAAAATACTATGGAAGTTTTTTCAGTATTCTTCTGTTTCTTTGTTAGTGTTCAACAGAAGAAAGTATTGTCAAACAAGTTAAAAAATGACAAGAGAATTGCAATTTTTAGGTGTATGAAGAGTTCTGATGCAAAAGTCTTTAAGTGCCATCAGAAATTTTGTTTTAACTTTACCTTTTTTTCTCAGGCTCCTGTGTAGATGTTCAGTAATTTTATTTTCATGGCAAAGAATAAATCAATTTATTGTCTTAAAAGTGCTAACACGGTGGCTCAGTGGTTAGCACTGTCGCTTTACTGCAAGAAGGTTGCTGGTTCGAGTCTCAGCTGGGCCAGTTGGCATTTCTCCCTGTGTTTGCGTGGGTTTCCTCCGGGTGCTCCAGTTTCCCCCCACAGTGCAAAGACATGCAGGCGAATTGGGTAAGCTAAATTGGCTATAGTGTATGAGTGTGTGTGTGAATGCAAGACTGTATGGGTGTTTCCCAAAACTGGGTTGCAGCTGGAAGGGCATCCGCTGTGTAAAACATGCTGGATAAGTTTTTGGTACATTCCGCGTTGCCCTGGTAAATAAAGGGACTAACTCAAAGGAAAATGAATGAATGAATGTCTTAAAAGTGAAATAACTGAACATAAACATAGGAGACTGAGAGAAATGTTCTTTATAGAAGAAATTTTCAGATGACGCTTAGAGCCTTTTGCATCAGAACTCTTCATAAAAATAAATAAATAAATATAGATGGATAGATAAAAAAATAGATAAAATAAAAAGATAAACATGAAAAAATAAATGCAATAATATCCCTTCACTTGTGTCGGTCTTCAATCGTAATCGTTTGTGCATTGTTCTTGAATACATGAGAGTCATGTATGTACCGTTATGTGTGTCATATTCGGTCATGGCAGTGCAGCCTACTTCGAGCGCGACTGATACGTTAACAGGTGCATTTCTCCTATACATAATATAACAGCTAACCGGACACATTCCTGTGTATAAACGCTCTAACCGGTTGAAAGGGGTGTCAAATGTAGCGAAATAATTTAGCTGTAAAGTGCGTCAGTAAAAATGGAACATGATGACATCATACACAATGCAGCGCATTTCTGCCGCCTGAATGCTGCTCGCTCGCTTAACTAGTGTCCTTTTTGATGAATAAATCTGCAAGACAATGCCTGTCGGCTCTAAAATCACATTGTGCCACATAAACCGACCAGTGTGCTTCTCCGTTCAACGGCAGCAGCTGTAAACGAACGAAAAACGAACAGCTCAAGTTAGCGCAGTGCATGATCTATAACAGCGCTTTATGTCATGACGTTACGATGTGAAAATGTCCCCCATATCGTGCAGCTTTGCAGTGAAAACGTGTGCGTTTGTAATTTCACGAATATAACCAGTGTGTTTGCAAGTAAGAGTTCAGCTTACCTCTGTGGACGATATTTTGGCTCTGCAAAAAAATAAACACAGGGTCCAACACAGGAAGTCCCGCCCACTGTCACCAGAAAGAATCTCATTAGGAGACGAAATGTTACGGAAACATCATTAGAGATAAACGCTGTGCCCATAGTGTTAGTTTTCTTTAAGTAGTTGTTAGTATGTATTTTTGGTCGTATACATTCAAGTATAACACATGTTCGTGAAATTTCTTACTACACTAAAATTAACCGCACAAATAGGGTAAATGTAAACAAAAGTACTTTGCTCCACTATAGGTTAAACTTTACTTTGCAGTAAGGCTGTGGTAAGTGCTAATCCAATTGGCCAAAAACATTACTATATAAAGCCAAGTTTTTTTATTTGATTTTCTTTAGTATTTTTATTAGTATAACCACGCTAGTTTTACCAGGGTTAATAAAACTAGGATAAAACCTTTAAACCTCTCTGCAACTTTCTAGAAATTTGTCATTAAAAATAATAAATAAAATAAAAGCGCATAAATTGTTATACATTTACTTTTGTGCCTGAAGCAATTCGGTTATGTAATATATGTAATGTTAATTGATGCATTTATTATATATATATAT
>CAIGQZ010035027.1:1518100-1533295 GCA_903798205.1 Danio tinwini
TAAACTAAACTAAACTAAACTAAACTAAACTAAACTAAACTAAACTAAACTAAACTAAACTAAACTAAACTAAACTAAACTAAACTAAACTAAACTAAACTCAACAGTTCCCCCCACAAAAATAACCAAACGTGGGAACTAAACTGACGTTCTGTGTTCACTAGAAGCACGGGCTATTCTTGAGTAAGTTTCATTATTAACATTCTCCAGCAGAGGTCATACAAACATAATAAAAGGTCATTAACGAGCAGTTTAATTATTAAGCCAGTATACTGCATTTGCATAACCCTGGATAATAAATATCTGCAAACAGACCTAACGACACAGTGTGGTATTGTTAGGTCCTTCTCATTTTTAAAGAACTGAAACGCACTAAATTACGCATTATATCTGTGAAATTCATGAGGAAGTATTTTTAAAATGTCTGATCATCACTAGTTTTCCACATGACTCCTAAAACTGTAACAAAAAGCCTATAATGCATAAAGACAGCGGCAAGTGTTGCTGTGTCTGTTTTATAATAAGTCGTTCTCCTCTGCTGAGAGATCCGGCAGATGCTGCTGTGCTCGCGGCTTTGCGCGGATTCTTTACGGTCTCCAGGACAACCAAAACCTGACGCAACTGACGCCCCTCCTCCATCAAGCCTCTCATCTCATTCAAGAAACAAGTGTAGAGTAAAAGCAGAGTTATTGTGCTCTCCAGAAGAGCAGGACGCGAAGTGCCTGACAAATTACTATGAAGGTAAGACTCGTCTTTTTCTTATGAGAAAATGTTTAGACATATATGAACTGGGAATTTATTTGAATATTATATGTTTATAAGAGTCACTTATGATGGTTAATACTTCGCCTTTACCCCCACTTGGTCAGTAAGTTTCGAAATGGCTTTTAATACAAAATAAATAAATGGGTTTACACAGAAATTTACTGGTTACAGTAGATAATCTTTAATTATGTAAAAGTAATATGATTATGAAGTAATTTTTGGGAATTAAACAAGTTTACTGTTCCTGAAATGTCTTGATATATTAGGTTGGTTATTAAACTCATGAACAAGTTTCCATTCAGTTGGAATTTCGTCACCTTGGAATTATAAGGTTCTATCTGCGTTCTGAATGATTTTTTGAGATATTGAGCTTCAAAGTTTTTGCATTCCATAGCAAACAATGTGTGTGTAACATTTGTTTTTTAAATAAAAAAATCTTAAAATGTAAACAACTTATAAAAAAACATCCCATAATGTAAATAAGAATATGTCAATAACTCAAATTTGACAAAAATGTCAGATAGAACCTTAAAATTCTAAGGTGACGATTTGCTTATCCCGAGTTAACAATTTCAACATGACGTGTAATAAATAAACTATTTGGCTATAAAGAAATGCTGTTATGACAAGAGATGCAGAAAACAAACATACAGCTCCAATAGAAAGTTAGGAAAAGCCATTCTTCATGACTGAAGCAAGATTCTGGCTGGAGAAGTTTGTTTGTACTCCAAATAATGTTATGCTGAGAAAACAAGATTTGCACTCCAGTTATATGACAGTAGGGTTCACCACATCTAATTACACATGGATAAATGCAGTCATGCCTGGTCGTCCAAACTCTGTTTGGCCAGAGAACATTTAATATGTCTGAAAAAAAGAGAATTTTCCGCCTGAGATCAACATTCTAGACATAATACTTTAGAGAGCAGAAAGAGACATGTTTTGCACAGCGGATTCCCTTCCAGCTGCAACCCATCACTGGGAAACACCCATACACTCTCATATTCAGTGTTGCGTTGCAGCTGGAATAAAACATGAGCCTTGCATGTTTTGTCATGAGCCTTGCCTCCGCTGCATAAAACATGAGCCTTGGCTGGGTCGGTTGGCATTTCTGTGTGGAGTTTGCATGTTCTCCCTGTGTTCGTGTGGGTTTCCTCCAGGTGCTTCGGTTTCCCCCACAAGTCCAAAAACATGTGGTATAGGCGAATTGGGTAAGCAAAATTGTCCGTAGTGTATGAGTGTGAATCAGAGTGTATGGGTGATTCCCAGTGATGGGTTGCAGCTGGAAGAGCCTCGCTGCGTAAAAACATATGCTGGATAAGTTGGCGGTTCATTCCACTGTGGTGACCCCTGATTAATAAAGGGGATATGCCGAAAAGAAAATGAATATTCTATTCTATTCTATTCTACCCACTATATTTATTATCTCATACTCTCTTTATCCTCTCTCAAACATACAGTAGATCCACTTAGAGAAATATAAATCCTTGCAGAAACATCAGCACTGCCTGCAGCTTAATCAATAAAACTGTTTCACAATTGAACAACATAATAATGTTGTTCTTGAAGCAGTTAAACTCACAGTTTCGCTGTCAGTAGAGCAGACTTTCCTTATGTTTGTCACTTTCCTGAAATATGAAAATAGCGCTCTATAATGCTAGTAAGACATTAGGGATCAGTGTAGCATGATTGGTAGAGCATTGCTTTATAATATGCATGCATTGTCAAAATGTGTATCTTTAACTGTAAATCATGTTCCAAAGCTTCATGAATAATTCAAACTAGTAAAAATGTTAATTTTGCGAGTCTAAAATAAGAAAACTATAGTTAAGGAACTGTCTAAAAAGCCCACACACTGCATTTAAACAATCGTGCATTCTAAATGGCAACTGCAGTCATAAGTAATTTCATGATGACAAATGCAAGCCTACCACTGTCGCCTCACAGCAAGAAGGTCGCTGGTTAGAGTCCCGGCTGAACCAGTTGGCATTTCTGTGTGAAGTTTGCATCTTCTCCCCATGTTCGCATGGGTTTCCTCTGGGTGCTCCGGTTTCCCCCAAAGTCCAAAGACATGCGCTATAGATGAATTGAATAAACTAAATTGTCCATAGTGTGTGTGTGTGTGTGTGTGAGTGAATGAGTGTGTATAGGTGTTTCCCAGTACTGGGTTGCAGCACAAAGGGCATCCGCTGTGTAAAACATATGCTGGAATAGTTAGCAGTTTGTTTCACTGTGGCAACCTCTGAAATAGAGACTAAGCCGAAGGAAAATGATTGAATGAAATGCAAGACAACACTTTAAACACTTTAAAACGTCGGTTGTAACAAGCTTATTGCAGAAACAACCTATTTGATTGTTTTTTAGAGAAGGAAACTGTTCATTAGAGACATTTCCGGATGATAACCTTGGGTGTAAAAAGGTTTTCTTAATAGTTCACCTGCAATAATAATTCAAAGCAATGAAATAGCAACCTCTGTAGCTTGTTTATTCTGTTGACAATACCATGCTACAGGCTTTTCTATATTTATACGTATTCAAAAAGCACATGACTATGAATATTAATCAGAACCTTGATGTGCTGCAATCTGTTTCATACATTCCATGCATTATTTTCATCCTCTTTGAGTCTTGTTTCCATATTTCCAACTTAATCTATCTTTAGTCTGTCGCCTGTTATAAAGTCTAGGTAAGAAGCACATTTTTTCAGCCTAAACTGTGAGTGGTTTGGGTTGAATGGATCTCCCTGTGAGATGAGTCACGTTACTGATGCCACACACAGAGCTGTGAAAGTGCAGGAGGTGGAGCAAAGCACTAAATGAGCCGAAACTTCAGGATTATGATTAGCCCCACAAGAATTACACAATTAAAACCTAAATATCCACTGCTCTTATGGTAAAGTCACATTCCTAGAGCAGCTGGGATGACAAAACACATCAAGGCAACGGGACAAACAATATATCACAAGTACATTAGACAGACAGCTTTGAAGTTTGCGTAGTCCTGGGAGTAATTGCATTTTAAGCACAATACCGATGCCTTGAAAATGACTTCATGTAAATATGTCTTATCATCAGGAGTATGTGTTAGAGTAATGTGAGACTGTGAATGAGCAGTATTATATTCTTTGGTCACAGATCTGAGTGACATTTAGTTCTGTAGAGCAGACGGACTTCAGTGCTGCTGACTCATAGGCTCTGCTTAGTTGCTATGGCAAACGGCAGCTTTGTAAGATCTAGAGGTTGATATCAGACATGAATGAAAAACAGCAAACATGCTGTTTAAACCAATATTTTTCTTATGATTCGCAAGCATCAACACAATAAAAGTGTAATAAAGGCTTACAATTTAGTATACATTAGAATGTGTCCTGTTTGATCTTTAACAAATATGATCGACTCAGGCTCATTGGAAATAATTCTAAAAGCCTACATTTTTTTTGTGAAACGTTAAACACATTGCTCCGGGTTTGTTTTGTTGCATGTTTCAGATGAAAAATCCACTAGAGAGCGCTGTTTTTGCAAATCTGAAATATTTTTCTTTGGGTACATTTTGTTAAACATGTATTGAGACACACACCCCTCTTGTAGAGTTCCATTAGAAGGCACATCACCTAGTAAACCACTCACATAAACCTATAGGCATAACAGAAAAAGTGCACTGCGGCCAGTGTAGTTTACATTGCTTTTATGGGCCATGTTTTACTGGACTCAAACTGACTCAAAGAAAGAGTGAGCTACTGAACAGACTGACTGCACTAGGCAAGTTGTCCGTATAGAGATTCACAGTTGTAGCTATAGTTTTCAAATACAAATCATAAGCTCTGTTTCCATCCAAAAATGTGAATTAGGTTTATGCGCAAAACTGGATTATCGCATAAAAGACATGCGAATAAAGCATCGTTTCCATCCAACGAGTCAAAGCGAACAAAATCGTCACTTCCTGATTAACTGGCGCCAAATATCAACAGTAAAAATGGAATTTGGTGTGGTAGGAGAAGCTCCGTCAATCTTCTCTTTATTTAATAAATGTCTTGAGCCTTAGTATGCAATATTGGCAGTGAACGCACTATGGCGTTTGAAGGCATGAGACGCGGAGCACAGACACTCTTGATTCTGGAGGTTATTAATAATGTAATAACACTAATACTGAAATGGTTAAGGCATTTTAAAATGACCAAAACAACATTTCAGATGTTTTACAGGGTGCTCAGTCTGCTGGTTTGTCCATCCACACACATTTTTATCATCACATGATCTCTTATAACAAAATCACATGACCTTTTTAATGCGCATACTGGAATTTGTTCGGTAAAAGTGTTTCCATCACACTTTATGTACATCTTTTCTTATCGAATAAAAAGTTTATCCTACTCAGTTTTGCGCATACGTTTTTTATTCACATTTTCAACATTTATGCGCATCTTGGCGTTTATATCAACCGTTTTTTATGCACATCTCCAAAATGCACATAAAAATAGGTGGATGGAAACGTAAGTGACACTGTTAAGTGGTTCTGTGGTTTATTTGGTATTGTGCAAAGAACTGTTCAAGATAATAATTTATTTGTCAATAATGTCAATAATGTAAATATCATTAGTGTAAAAAGAGACTGACATCATAACTGCCCTGTAGTGTTTATTTTACTTTGAATTTCAAGTATAGTCAAAATGGATACCTTTAAATACATTTTTGCGGTTTCACAAAAATATGTTAGCTGCACGTATTTCCAGTTGGTGTTTGTTGCATTTTTATCATAATTTACAGAAGGCACCTGGTAGCAAAAGCTTTATAATACTGCTAAATATTCAATAAATAATGTAACAATAGTTTTTACAAAAATGAAACGCCATGCTTAATGAACCCATATTTTAAAATTAAACTTTTTAGCAAAATTGTTTGAAACATGAACTATTTTGTTTGCATTTAATTTGCTTTCCCTGTATATAAAACCTTTTTTGTAGATGCCGACACTAAAATAGGATGTCTTGTTTATTAGCATAAGTATGTTAATTGTAAAACGATGAAACTCAATACACTCAAAAATTATTAGGGTGTTTTAACTATGCTTTGATACAAGAAAAAAAGATGGTTTAATGAATAAAAACAAGTTTAATAAATAGTTTAAATGATAAATATATAAACCTTTTGTTTGACACAATTGCATAAACCAAATTTTTTTTTGTGAGCACCAAAAGTGTTGCATTTAAAATTTCATAAATAGCTATAAATAAAATGGACTGGATTAAAAGTGTATTGATATATTCATGTGTGTGTAATGATTAATAAAAACCTATTTTACAGTGCAGTTTGTTACAACAGGCAGGCTGAAATGGATGGACATTTTAAACATATCATTAATATTACGGCTAGACATATGTAAAGTGTAAAAGTCTGTAAAATTAAAAAAATAATTATTAATTATGTTTTGATTTAAGGAAAGGACCAAGAACCAAGCTGTGTTTGGATGGCTACTCTAATAAGACGATACGATTGGGAAAATGGACAGTCAATATCTTCACTGTTGATTTATTTTATAACCCCACAGACAAACCATCCTGGGAACTGCAAGCAAATCCAAAGGTCTGCCGTATCTTTATTGACCAAACAATGCAATGAGATCATCTGACCACTTAAATTGATTTTTGCTGTTTATTTTTGGTCACACTTACCACTTCTACAAAAGGCCATGGATGCGAGCTCAATACCTCAGATTAATATAGAGGATTTTGATGGCCTTGAAGTTGCCCCTGATGATCATTTGAGAAACTTGAAAGCTTTGACTGAGAAGCTGAGACTAGAAACCAGAAGGCCATCCTATCTGGAGTGGAAAGAGCGAGTGGAGGCTCAAAACACAAAAGGCTTAGCCGTGTCAGATGGGTCAACAGAGCTGGAAAAAGATGCTGGACTGAAGCCCAGAGCGACACCTCAGAGGACCATAGAGGACTCCCAAATGACTGCTGGAAACAGACTCATTTCTAGAAGCCTCAGAGGATTCGATAATATTGACGAAGCTCTTGTTTGGCTTAGAAAAGAACTGGTAAGTCAAAAAGTTTCAAAACCTGTTTGTGTCTTTTGTGGTGGAATGTAGGCAGAAACATGAGCAGAAACTTCAAGGTGATAAAACTTGATATCATAATTAAGAACTACAAATTAAATTTAAATTGATGCAATTCTTGACTGAAAAAGCTTTAAAAACGTTTGTCTTTCGATGCAACCAACATGTACAGATGTCTTTAATTAAAAAATAAAACAAAAAACAATAGCATAGATATAGCTCCTGTGAGGCATCAAAACTGTCAAGGCCAGGACTTACCTTATATGACAAGATTATTTTAAAATCACCTTGAAATGAAAGTTAAGATTGTTGACAGACAGGCGTTGCAAGGATGAAGGATGATTGACAAACAGACGAATTCAGAGCAGAAAGGGCACCCACTGATATGCCCGCCCTAAAGGAATTCCATGTGACCAGTAAGTGGAAAAAAAGTCTTTCTAGGGGAGAGAAGTTTAGGGTATTTGATTAAAGTTTATGAGGGCAAATACATTTTTACAAAATAATGAAGTGCATGGATACATTATTTATAACAAAAACTACACTGTAAAAAAATCTGTCATTTTTACAGTTTATTTCTGGCAGCTGGGGTGCCGGAAAAAAACCCCATAAAATAACAAATGTTAAATTACAGAAATTTACTGTAAAATAACAAGGATTGAATTACAGAAATTTACCAGGAATTCAAATTTATGGAAATTTCAGTAATTTAATGTCCGTTATTTTACAGTAAATTTCTGTAATTTAAAGAGTGTTACTTTACGTTTTTTTCCGGCACCCCAGCTGCCAAAAATAAACCGTAAAAATTATGGATTTTTTTACAGTGTAGTATACATTTACACAAAATGTAAATCGACTTTAAGGTGACTGGAACATATGTTATTTTCTTGAAAACTGTATATAACTTGTATGCCTCAGTAGACAACAAACTAAACTACAACAAAAACTAACTTCAATAACTACAACTAAGGGTGGCGCGATGGGACAGTGAGTAGCGCTGTCGCCTCACAGCAAGAAGGTCGCTGGTTCAAGTCTCAGCTGGGTCAATAGCCATTTCTGTGTGGAGTTTGCATGATCTCCTTGTGTTGGTGTATCCTCAGGGTGCGCCAGTTTCCCCTCACAAGTCCAAAAGACATGTGCTATAGGTAAATTGGGTAAGCTAAATTGGTGGTGTTAGTGAGGCCAGCAGGGGTCACCCATCTTGCGGTCTGTGTGGGTCCTAATGCCCCAGTATAGTAATGGTAACTCTATATTGCTCAGTGAGCGCCGTCTTTCGGATGAGATGTTAAACCGACTCTAAGTCCTGACTCTCTGTGGTCATTACAAATCCTAGGATGTCCTTCGAAAAAAAGTAGGGGTTTAACCCCGGCATCCTGGCCAAATCTGCCCACTGGCCTCTGTCCATCATGGCCTTCTAACCTTCCCCATATCATATCATAATTGGCTTCATCACTCTGTCTCCTCTTCAACAATCAGCTGGTGTGTGGTGTGCCGTCTGGCGCAAAATGGCTGCCGTCGCGTCATCCAGGTGGATGCTGCACACAGGTAGTGGATGAGGAGATTCCCCCAATGTGTAAAGCACTTTGAGTGCCCAGAAAAGTGCTATATAAATGTAAGGAATTATTAATTATTATTATTAAATTGTCCGTAGTGTATGTGTGTGAATGTGAGAGTGTATGGGTGTTTCCCAGTGATGGGTTGCGGCTGGAAGGGCATCCGCTTCGTAAAAGATATGCTGGATAAGTTGGGTGTTCATTCCACTGTGAAGACCCCTGATTAATAATAAAGGGACTAAGCTGAAAAGAAAATGAATGAATGCATGAATGAAAAGCAACAACTAGAACATATATAAAAAATAAATACTACAACAAGGTAGTAAAATTTGTGCTGGGACAAACCTTCATGTTGGTTTGAGAAGGCCTTGTCAGAATCTTTGATAGAGCTTTATAAACTGTAAGATTTTAGCATGCTTTAGCACATTTCTAGCCTGAGTATGTGTTACTAGCATGAACAAACATGTTGTTTGTATATTTCTAACATGTTTTAGCACACAGCTAGTATTACTAGCATGCATTAGCATGTTGTTAGTGTGTTTTTTTCCATATGAAAATGTTTTAGACTATGTTAACATGTTTTACAATATCTACTGTTGTTAACATGAATTAGCATGCTTCTAGCATGTTTTGCTGGATGGCCAAACATTTAAAAATGTTTTTAGCATGTTTAGTACATGTGTCAAACATTTTAGCATGTTTATCAAGTTGCTAACCTGAATTCCTTAAGTACAGAATTTGCTATTTAGGTAGGTTTTGACTCAAGGTTGCTGGTCACAGCCAGCTTAGGACCAGCACATAATTATTAAAGAACCCGTTTATTCTAGGTCATGATCTGCAAGAGCCAACAAGAACCAGCATAAAACAAGCAACCATGTGTCAAAACTTACCAAACCAGCATATGTTGTTTTTTTCAGCAGGGAGACCATTTCCAAGCATCTTTTAATACATGGTTATTTTGTTTTACTATGTTGCTAGCATAAAATAGCACGCTCTTGCCATATAGCTAAAATTTGGATTCTAGCTTTTTAAAACATTTTTTAACACATAATTAGCATCTTTTACACATAACATCTTTTAACACATAATGAAAGTGCATGTTGAGGCCATGTTTAATATTTACCACGCTGTTAGCATGAATTAGCGTGTTGCTAACATGTTTCTAGTATGTTGCAACACATGGCTAACATGTTTCAGCATGTTTTCTCACTACATTCAGTTATCTCTTTGTAAACGGAGAAATCGAATAGCATCCCCATTAGTGAGCTAATTTGAATAAAACAATGGAGTGAAAACGCAGGCCTCCATTAGCACATGATTGTGCGAGATTGCCATTCATGTTAAAGTGAGTGGAAAGATGGTGAGCAGATGAGCATTAGAGGCGATCGCTCTGTTTCCGCTCTCTTTCTGTTCTTGTAAGTGTAATCACTTCTCTTCCACTCAGTCATGTGGATCATGGCATTCTTGTACGCACAGTCTATTAGAGCCGAGGCACGCAATGAGGCTCCTGTCCCACATCAGAGGCCCCTCTCTCACTGCCTTTGCCTCGTGTGCCTCCGTAAATATTTGTGCAAAGAAAATTGGAGACAATAACACATTAACAGAGCCAGTTGTGGCACAAAGGGACATCTGATAATGCATCCCTCCACCCCTAATTTTGAGCCCCTTGTTATGTGAAATAGACAAAGGCATGTTTGCTAACAAAGACGGATCTACTCGCTCATGTTTATTTAAGTGGTTAGTGGCAATTAAGCGGTTAAGCAGCAATTGAGCGGATATTTTGCAATAAGTCTGAAAAGCTAAAGCATCTATGCTAAAAGCTAATACGATATTAAGATTTGAATAAAAAGTAAAGGAACTTTAAATGTTGCAAGATATTTACTTTTCAAATAAATAGCTGTTTCCTATAGAAAGATGCTGAAAATAAACAATGTATCCAAAAAATATAAGAAAAGGTTCAAAACCAATGAAAATAAACAATTCTTGAGCATAAAGTCTACAATGATTTCTAACATTTTAGCACATAGCAAGCATGTATGAACCATGAATTGGCATGTTGCTAGCATTTTTGTATGTTAAGCATTAGGAAACTTTAAGATTATGCTAGCATGCTGTTGGCGTGTTTTAGCAAATACAAGGACGTTTCCCTGCTGAAAAATCCAGCTTAAACCAGCCTAAGCTGGTTGGCTGGTTTTAGCTGGACGACCAGCCTGGTTTTAGAGGGGTTTTGACAATTTCCAGGCTGGTTTCCAGCCATTTCCAGTCTGGTCTTAGCTGGTCAGGCTGGAAAATGACCAGCTAAAACCAACTTGACCAGCCTGGACATAGCTGGTTTTGGCTGGGCTCCCAGCCTGGCTAGGCTGGTCAAGCTGGTTTTAGCTGGTCATCTCCCAGCCTGAGCAGCTAAGACCAGGCTGGAAATTGCTGGAAACCAGCCTGGAAATGGTCAAAACCCCTCTAAAACCAGGCTGGTCAACCAGCTAAAACCAGCTAACCATCCTAAGCTGATTTAAGCTGGATTTTTCAGCAGGGTTTGCAACTTTATTTAGAAATGTGGTAGCACTTTACAATAACAGTAGATGAATATTGATGTGTTAATATGTAAACTAAACATTTTTATTATGAACTAATGATGAGTTAAGGTGTGCTAATCATGAACTAACTTTAACTACAACATGAGTCACATGTTGTAAATAACGGCTAGCTTAATTACTTGTTAGTAGATGTTGTTAATTAATGTATTAATTAACCTTTAAGTTTAAGCTAAATGTAACCAACATGAACTCATGAGCTGTTAATGTATAATTATGTCATGACTTTACTTGGAGGGGCACATCACTATTAACTCATCCTTCATGAACTCCTGCATTTAAACTGTTGATGCTGATGTTGACAGAACACTTTTCTATTGTTATTCAGTGTAAACGCACTAGACGGACGTGCAGTTCATGAGTAGATAAGAATGGGTTAATGATGATGTGCCCCTCCAAGTAAAGTCATGATATAATTATACATGAACATATCATGAGTTTTGATGGTTAAATTAAGCATGAACTAATGTGGTAATTAATACATGAATTAACAAACAATCATGTACTAACAAGTAATTAAGGTAGCCGTGATTCACACATGAACTCATGTGACTCATATTGTATGTCGTTAAAGTTAGTTCATGATTAGCGCATACATTAACTCATCATTAATAATACAGCAATGTTTAATTTATATATTTACAGATCATTATTCATGTACTGATATTGTAAAGTGTTACCAAAAATGTATGTTCATAAAATGTATTTATATTATGAAAAACTGATCAGTCTTTTAAACTTCAAAGTGACAACGTGTAGATTTAAAGCTAGCTGTTGGCTGGTTAGCAGTGCTTTCTGCTTTTAATTAATGGCATGGTCATAAAAAGACTTGGAAGCGGGCACACAGTCTGACACGTTTCCATTTGAAGCATAAAATCCAACCACTGTGATAGTGACAATCAATACAAAGCCAACAAACATAACTCCAATACATTAAACAGCAGTGAACACTAAGGTATTACTTAATTGTGCGGTTAAACTAGTAAATGTAGTGAGTAAATATTGCCTCACTCATCACAAGAGTATGCTTCATAAAAATGCATAAAAAGCCTTATTGAGTTTGTCATTCACTGGCAGATGGAGATGCGCATACAGGACCAGCAGTTGGCTCGGCAGCTCATGCGGCTGCGCGGCGACATCAATAAACTTAAAGTGGAGCAGACGTGTCACCTGCACCGCCGAATGCTTAACGATGCCACCTTTGGGCTGGAGGAGCGGGACGAGCTGTCGGATCTTCTGTGCGATGGACCCGTCACCCCAGGGTTTGGCCTCTCTTCACCGCTGCGCCTCATTGGGGTCACGAAGATGAACATCAACTCCAGACGCTTCTCGCTTTGCTAGCCTTCAGTGACCCGACTGCAAAATATTTGTTGCTGTTTTTAAACCCACGAGGACCGTCACAGCAGCATAGCCAGTGCCTCTTGCTTTATGTACTTGTGCCAGTGGATTCATCGGAATTAATCGCATGAACAGTAATCTATGAAAAAAAATGTCTGACCCATTACCCAGACTCATGCATTAGATACAACACTTATTGTGGGTCACTAGATATAAACAACTGTTACACGCGTGCTCTAAAGACATTTCTCAGTCTCTCTGGATTTATTTGATTTATTAGTTATATGGGTCCATTCATTCATTTTTCTTTGGCTTAGTTATTGATTTATCAGAGGTCGCCACAGCAGAATGAACCACCAACTCTGCTATATGTTTTACAACAGCGGATGTCCTTCCAGCCACAACTTAGCACCGTGTTGGGAAACACTCGTAGACTCTTATTCACACACACTCATACACAGTGACCAATTTATGTCATGCAATTCACCTGTAGCTCATGTCTTTGGGCTGTGTAAACATCTGAGAACATTTATTTCAATTTTTGTTTTTTAAATATTGTAATTTAGAGCATTTTTATTTTTAAAAATGGCAATTGGTAAGAAAAACAAATGCTTTCAGTTGAAAATCAGGGTTTCTGATTTATTTAGAAAATAAAATATTGATTTCTTAACTCTTCTGATGTTAAAACGTTGCCATTGTGTTGCTTAAAAAATAATTATATGAGAAATATGGCAGCGTTGTTTTATGCTCTAAATGACAAAATGTTTATTGTCAATTTTGAAGAAATGCCAGGAATAACTAAAGAAGTGGCAAAATAAAAAGGAAAAATACATATTCAAACATATAACTATTAATTGTGAATCCAGAGAGAATATGTCAAAGGGTCTTTTAATTTTTTATTCAGCTGTATTTGCTTCATTTGACACAAAATTTGTTCATAAATAGTCCGCTTAATTATATAGTGCCTCCTAAGACACTCTGTATTAGCTGCCATTCATGGTAAAAGCAACCCATATTGCATTTCTATATACCTCAGTGAAGCAATCTATCAAGATTGTGAAAGATATGTTGATTATTCATAAATTAATGCTATATAAACTGATAATTGATCATTTCATAATTTTTTTTGTGCTCTGTGTATGTTCATGCTTATTCAAACATGACATCTGTCTGTCTATATACTTTAAAAAGCGATTAGTTACTTAAAACTTTGAGTAACTACATTCAAAATTTTGAGTAAACCAATTGCCTTAAAATTGACAAGTTGACTTTAAAAGTGAGTAAACCCATTGTAACTTGGAACTTTATTTTATTACTTTAATAATTTTGCACATTTCATTTACTTAATAATTTAAAGGCTATAGGTCTACTCATTTTTTTATTGCTTTAAAAGCAACATGTTTACTCACTTAAAAAAAGTAGTCAACTAATCACTTTATACAGTGTATAGACAGGAATATATACACTCACCGGCCACTTTATTAGGCACAACTGCTCTTAACGCAGATTTCTAATCCGCCAATCACATGGCAGCAACTCAATGCATTTAGGCATGTAGACATGGTCAAGACGATCTGCTGCAGTACAAACCGAGCATCAGAATGGGAAACTGGCTTTGAACGTGGCATGGTTGTTGGTGCCAGATGGGATGTTCTGAGTATTTCAGAAACTGCTGATCTACTGGGATTTTCATGCACAACCATCTCTAGGGTTTACAGATAATGGGCCGAAAAACAGAAAATACCCAGTGAGCAGCAGTTCTTTGAGCGCAAATGCCTTGTCGGTGACTCAAATAACCACTCGTTACAACCGAGGTATGCAGAAGAGCATCTCTGAACACACAACACGTCAAACCTTGAGGCGGATGGGCTACAGCAGCAGAAGACCACACCGGGGTGCCACTCCTGTCAGCTAAGAACAGGAAACTGAGGCTACAATTAGCACAGGCTCACCAAAATTGGACAATAGAAGATTAGATAAACTGCCTGGTCTGATGAGTCTTGATTTCTGCTGCGACATTCAGATGGTAGGATCAAAATTTGACAGCAACAACATGAAAGCATGGATCCATCCTGATTTGTATCAGTGGTTCAGGCTGCTGACGGGGTGTAATGGTGTGGGGGTTATTTTCTTGGCCTCCACAGTCACCAAAGCTCAATAAAATACAGCACCTTTGGGATGTGCAGCTGACAAATCTGCAGCAACTGCGCGATGCTATCATGTCAATATGGACCAAAATCTCTGAGAAATATTTCCAGTACTTTGTTGAATCTATACCACAAAGGATTACGACAGTTCTGAAGGCAAAATGGAGTCCAACACGGTACTAGTATGGTGTACCTAAGAAAGTGGCCGGTGAGTGTGTGTGTATAGGTTTCAAAACCCCAGTTAAAACAATTCCCTTTTATTTAAATAAAATACAAAATGCTTTTATTTGAAAAGTGTTGTGTAAATGCCCTTGAGAGAACACCAAGAGGGTGAACATTTTGATGGTATCTGCTTGCCACAATTTTTTGATTGGTATAGATTTTTGTGAAATTATATGTAATGTGGTTTTACACCAGGAATTGCATTTTGTTTTTAAATAATGCCGCCTGATGGTTTCAACAAATGCATGCACCATCAATGGATAACCTTACAGCTCAAAGTGGGTTTATAAGTTTCCATGAAAAACTTCTCTCATGAAAAATAATTGGTATTTTTTACTTTCAGAACCTGACTTCTGCACACTATTAAAATAAATAAACAAATAAATACATTGTTCCCATGCAATTTGTATGGCACACAGACTTTCTTCCTATGTAGAGCACTCCAAATGGGTCACTTATGAGGTTTCCTGATCATTACAATGTAGGCCGTACCGAAACCCATCAGTTTTGGAACAGAGCTATAGTTTA
>CAIGQZ010035027.1:1540951-1566547 GCA_903798205.1 Danio tinwini
GGGGGGGACAAAGCTAATTTGTCCCGTTTTTGACAATATGTCATCATATATTGTGAAAATAATCGATAGAAGGCTTTAAGACAAATTAAAATTTGTATTATTCAAAAGTACAAATTCTAACTGAGGAAATGATTTGTTTTTTTATAAGGTTTTTATTTGGTTTTTAATATGTTTTAACAGAGTCATCTTTTTTAAATGATGCATGATAAATTTGTATTTAAAAAAATAATAAAAAAACGTTTTATACTTTTTATATCTTCTTTATTTTACATTTTTAATTAAAAATTCTAATCTAATAACATTATTTATAAAATTGTAATAAAAGTTTAAACGCACGTTTCTAACTAAACACTTTGTGGTAAAACAGTATTGACAAACACTGACAAAAATGTAGGAAATGCATTGTTGCATCAAGAAGTGTGGTTAGGATCACCATCCAACAAGCTAATGCTTTAGTGTTTAAATGTCAATAAAATGCAGTATTTGAACCTCATGATTTAATAGAAATTGAGAATAACTGAAAAAAGCTCAACTTTTTGTGAAAAAAGAACCACCCCTTTCAGTAGGCTGGCTATGGGCATGAAACGTATTAATTTCCTTCATCGTCAGATTGTGAACTCCATTTGGAAAGGTAGAGTACATATAAATATGATATAGCAGAAGGTTGTTGGTAATCAATCTGCTGTACTCTGAGCCCCCTCTGCTGGCAACAATGCAACAATACCACCAGCATTGGGTACTTCTTGAAACAAAATCAACAACATAAAGTGTAAATGACTTGATTTAAGATTCCAGAGTAAGCTTTCCTTTGAAAACGCTAACTATTATCTTTAAAAGTCAGCATTATGTTTTAAATGTTTTCTTTTTATTCTCAATGTTCCAGTAGCAGTTGACTTGAATTTTATGAATCACCAAGGACCAAACTAACTAAGCAATTGTATTTAATAGATGTCTAATAGATATCTAAAAACAGACGGTTAGCCTAAAACATGGCTAAATTTGGACTGTCAATGAACATCTAATAGACATCTAAAAATAGGCTAAAACGAAACTCAAATACATTTCAGCCTAAATTCTTCATTAATGTTGGCCTGGGGGTGAGTAAATTAACTGTGTAATTTTATTTCATACATATCACTTTAAGGCAGGGTTAAAAACTTGCAATAAGTTTTCATTGGTTAATTTTGCCTAATGTGAAAATAATAAGAAACTATTAATCAGTTTCAGACAACCAACATTTACTAATGCATTATTAAAATCCACATTCATGCTTGTTAACATTAAAGCACTGCGAGTTAACATGAACTGAAAAATGATTGACTCAATGTCCATTAACAAAGATGAATACTGTAATAAATGTACAGTTCATCGTTTCTTCGTGTTAGTGAATACATGAACTAATACAACCTTACTGCAAAAGTGTCACCAACATATTTTTATAAAGACAAAAGCTCTGTAAATCAGGGTGTAAAGTAGATGAATCCATTTGTGTAAAATAGTAGCTCCACTACAGAATGCTCAGAGACAAAAGCAACATGCTAAGTGCTTCACTTTTTAATAAACTCATACTTCAGTCGCGTTTCTGTACAGATTACAGAACATACTTACATCCCTCGTTGGATGATACAATCAGTGATTCTGCAAGGCACAACGTTAGTTTACCAAAAACTTTGAGGAGGATACAATGAATGACAGGACACGTTTGTAATGCAGTGTACAGAATATTGCATTCTCAATCAGCCAGAAAACTGACATTGTCTAATATCCACACTGTCCAGGTTTTCAGTCAAAACCAAAAAATATATAGTGCTACATTTCCTACCTGAACAAACCCACATGATAATAACTGGGTAATTATAACCAGTCCTGGCTGAAACAAAATATATAAAGAAGTGAAAAATACATATTAGACAAAAAAAAAAAAAGTGTAACACATTGATTAGTTAATATACGGGTGTAAATGGGTCAAGTTTCGATTAGCACTTTAGTGCAGGAGGAAATATACTGCACATCACTTCCCTCAGGTTACAACATACATAAGGCAATCCAGAACACAGTTTAGGAAAGGCCACTCAGCAACGCTCCACACACTCCAGGGAGAAACAAACTCTTCACACTGATCTGAGTCGGCTTCAAAATTATTTTATTAATTACTCACCCTTGTGTAGTAACCTGTGACCTTCGTTCATCTTCACAACACACATACAGTGCGCATCCGGAAAGCATGCATAGCGCTTCACTTTTTCCACATTTTTAATGCAACAGCTTTATTCCAAAATGGATTCAATTCATTTATTTCCTCAACATTCTACACACAATACCCCATAATGACAATGTAAAAAAATAGTTTTTGAAATGGTTGCAACTTTATTAATAATAAAAAACCTGAAAAATCACATGTACATAAGTATTCACAGCCTTTGCAGTGAAGCTCTAAATAGAGCTCAGGTACATTTTGTTTCCACTGATCATTCTTGAGATGTTTCAGCAGCTCACCTGTTCACCTGTGGTAAATTCAGTTGATTGGACTTGATTTAAAAAAGGCATACGCCTGTCTAGCGAAGGTCCCAGGGTTGACAGTGCATGTCAAAGCACAAACCAAGCATGAAGACAAAGGAATTGTCTGTAGACCTCAAAGACACGATTGTCTTGAGGCACAAGGCTGGGGAAAGTTACAGAAAAATTTCTGCAGCTCTGAAAGTTCCAATGAGCACAGTGGCCTCCATCATCTGTAAGTGGAAGATGTTTGGAACCACCAGGACTCTTCCTAGAGCTGGCCGGCCATCTAAAGGCCTTAGTCAGGGAGGTGATCAATAACCCGATGGTCACTCTGTCTGAGCTTCAGCATTCTTCTGTGGAGAGAGGAGAACCTTACAGAAGGACAACCATCTGTGCAGCAATTCACCAATCAGGCCTGTATGGTAGAGTGGCCAGACGGAAGCCACTCCCCACCTGGGAGCCAAAAGGCATCTGAAGGACTCTCAGACCATAAGAAACTAAATTCTCTGGTCTGATTAGACTAAAATTGAACTCTTTGGAGTGAATGCCAGGCGTTATGATTGGAGAAAACCAGGCACCGCTCATCACCAGGCTAATACCATGCCTACAGTGAAGCATGGTGGTGGCAGTATCATGCTGTGGGGATGTTTTTCAGCAGCAGGAACTGGAAGACTAGTCAGAATTGAGGGAAAGATAAATGCAGCAATGTACAGAGACATCCTGAATGAAAACCTGCTTCAAAGTGCTCTTGACCTCAGACTGGGGCGACGGTTCATTTTCCTGCAGGACAATGACCCAAAGCACACAGCCAAAATATCAATGGAGTGGCTTCACAACAACTTGGTGAATGTCCTTGAGTGGCCTAGCCAGAGCCCAGAAAAATGGCTGTACACCGTTGCTTCCCATCCAATCTGATAGAGCTTGAGAAGTACTGCAAAGAGGAATGGGCAAAAATTCCCAAAGACAGGTGTGCCAAGCTTGTGGCATCATATTCAACAAAACTTGAGGCTGTAACTGCTGCCAAAGGTGCATCAACAAAGTATTGAGCGATTTTCAGGTTTTTTATTTTGAATAAATTTGCAACAATTTCAAAAAATATTTTTTCACATTGTCATTATTGGGTATTGCCTGTAGAATTTTGAGGAAAAAAATGAATTGAATCCATTTTAGAATACGGCTGTAATATAAAATGTGAAAAAAGTAAAGCGCTATGAATACTTTCCGGATTTAACAGTTTTTCCATGCACTTCCACAATCACTGATGTTTATATCCAATGACTTCCTCTGTTTGAAACAAAACACAGGCGCATCACAGGCGCACACACAGAGCACATCGCTCTAGTAAACATGCACCCTATACTGACACTGAAGAGAAGAAACTGTTTGACTGACAAGTTATTTTTGTTTTATGTGCATACAAAAGTATTCTAGTAGCTTGATAATATTCAGACTGAACCACAATGAATTTGGTTTGTTTTAGGGATGATTTAAAAACATTTCTGGACTGTGAACATTTTGGGACTGGGACCAATTGCGGTCCATGGAGGGTGGAGGGAGCTTTCCAATTTCATCTAAAATATCTTAATTTGTTTTCCAGAGATGAATAAAGGTCTCAGGGGTTTGGAAAGAGATGAAGGTAAAGAATTATCAACATAAGGTTGCTTGTTTTAAAAAGCGTGTGAGCTCCACAATTGACGATGGATCTGTTTTGCTCACAAAATTTCATTGCAATTTTATGTGATCAAACCTAATATTGAAGTAACAGACTTTTTTGGTGATATAAATAAATGTTTATAAGATAGTTATATCTGATAGTTATATCTGATAATAATAATAATATAATAATAATAATAATAATAATACACCAAAATAAAAAAAGTGCTACTAACTGTTCCATAAATCTGATTCAAATGCTCAAATAGCATAAAAGAGCTTATGGTTTAGAACAATGTCTGTTTACATATAGCTTTGCAGCTTCTATTGACAGCTGCATAGAAGAAAAAATGTTTGGCAAGTGTTTCCAACAACATTGTTCCTCTATGCTGTTATCTTTAGAGTCAGAATTTTGTATTAATAGATGCCACATTCAGCCGCTACAGACACCTGGACGATTCTGACATCTTGGAAATGTGAACATGTCGGCGCCAATAGCCTAGTGGTTAAGTGCGACGACATATAGCACCATGGTGCTCATGGCAACCTGAGTTTGCTTCCCGGCTCGAGGTCCTATGCCGTTCCTTCCCCTCTATTTGCTCCCAATGCTTTCCTGTCCGTCTTCCACTATCCTATCCAAATAAAAGGTAATAAAAGTGAATGTGTCATGTCATAGCTTATAGTGAAAAAGCAGCCTCTGTTAAACTTTTGAGATAAAAAAAAAAAAACCGGGATGACCTTTAACAAGTGTGCATGTCTTGGTTTGCATCTTTAAATGTATTAATACAACACTACAAGCATTGTATTAACTTATTATTATTAAGTTAGCCAACACCTTTGCCTTGTTGTATTGTGTTAGTTTAGTAAAATAATCATATGTAGTCTATTGTAGGCATAGACATTTACATATGCATGTGCGACCTATCCAATATGGCAAATGGCTTATGTATAGCACACCATAGGATTTTTTTTTTCTATTGAGGCCTCTCTGGTTACATACACTCACTGGCAACTTTATTAGTTACACCTGTCCAACTGCTCTTTACGCAAATTTCTAATCAGCCAATAACATGGCAGCAACTCAATGCATTAAGGCATGTAGACATGGTGAAGATGATCTGCTGCAGTTCAAACTGAGCATCAGAATGGGGAAAAAAGGGGATCTGGTCTGAGTATTTCAGAAACTGCTCATCTACTGGGATTTTTACGCACAACCATCTCTAGGGTTTACAGAGAATGGTCAGACAAAGAGAAAATATCCAGTGAGCGGCAGTTCTGTGGGCGCAAATGCCTTGTTGATGCCAGAGGTCAGAGAAGAATGGCCAGACTGGTTCGAGCTGATAGAAAGTCAACAGTAGCTTTAATAACCACTCGTTACAACAGAGATATGCAGAAGAGCATCTCTGAATGAACAACATGTCCAACCTTGAGGCGGATGGGCTACAGCAGCTGAAGACAACACCGAGTGCCACTCCTGTCAGCTAAGAACACAAAACTGAGGCTACAATTCGCACGGGCTCACCAAAATTGGACAATAGAAGATTGGAAAAATGTTGCCTGGTCTGAGGAGTCTCAATTTCTGCTGCGACATTTGGATTGTATGTATGGTTCACTGTTCTCAAGTGGCCTTCAGTTACTAGATCTCAACCCTATAGAGCACTTTTGGGAAGTGGTGGAACGGGACATTCGCATCATGGACGTGCAGACGACACATCTGCAGCAACTGCGTGATGCTATCATGTCAATATGGACCAAAATCAATGAGGAATATTTCCAATACCTTGTTAAATCTATGTTACGAAGGATTAAGGCAGTTCTGAAGGCAAAAGGGGTTCAAACCTGGTTCTAGAAAGGTGTACCTAACTAAGTGGCCAGTGAGTGTAGACTTTAAAGCAATAGTAAAAATATATCTGTCATTATTGTTACAATCCTTATGTAAATGAGCTTTAAATGTTTATTTGATAGTTGAGCAAATGAATGCATACACTGCTATTTTTCGACATATTACAAGCCCTACTTGCTATTAAATGGGACACTAGCAAACTGTTCTCAGATCAGTGTGAAAGAGCCGCATCTACCCAACAACAAGGTTTCTCTTCAGTGGTAGCAGATACTGCCAATAAACAAACATCCCAGAGGAAAATGACTGCTGTCCACAGCAATACACATCCTTCCATCACAGCTCTTTAAAAACGCTCAACAATATGGCACGACATACGAAAATAAAATTGACGGGTCAGGAAGTGGCATCCATACAGCATCCAAACTCCAGCATTGTCAGATTCAAACGGACAGCAATACGGACCGATGGCCTGTGTGTGGCGATTGGCTAAAGCTCACCGAGAGCCGTGGCATCAAGATGGCACGCCATCCTGGTCCATGCTGCTTCCTAAGGCTTCAATGTCATTGCTTATGTCTGAAATCATGCGGTCCCATTCGTCGCCCTCAGAGGAGGCCGTTCCCTCATCTGATCCGCCAGCGGCACCGTTTCCATTCGTGGTGGAATCTGACGCAGAGCTCGTCGTGCGCTTATAACGGCCGAAACTGTCCGTGATGATGCCGCGGCCATCCTTCACACCGATGGTCTCCAGAAAGTTCTCAAAGTGCTGGCTGTCCTTCTCAGGAATGAATGGCCGCAGTCCTGGAGTAAACAAAACAAGGAGATTAGCCAATAAGAATAATCGTGAGGTAAGATGAGAGACTGATGCACTTTTAGAAACAGCAGATACAGGACCAATTTTGTGACCGTATCCAAATTCTTTAACGACCTGCTTACATCATGTTTTAAAGTGACTCGTATCTAATGTCAGCATTAATGCAGCACACAGCAAAGACACAATGACCCAGGAAAAACAAACAAACAAACTGAAGATTTGATAATAAAGGAGAGCTCTTTTCACCATTTCTGTACTTCTGTTCACATTTAATTTTTTGTTTTCTTTTTGACAATTTGTTTGCTAAAGTTCTCATTTCTTTTAATCTAGGCTTTTTTAAACCAGTAGGCATCTTACTGTCATATCTGATCCGTGCCACATGGGAGAAAACAAATCAGAATTGGGTCACTTGAACTATCCAGTGTAAATACAGCCTATGGGGAAATTTCAGCAGTTCATTTGATTATGTAAAACATCATGAAGGTTTATCTAGGAATATAATTTTATTTAGGTAAATATATATTAAAAAGAGCTTTAAATACGTAGTTTAATATCTCTACGTAATATCTTACTTTTTTGGGGTTTGCTCACCCCAAAATTAAAATTATGCTATTAAATTTGGAATAATTAAGCTTATGCCATTCCAAATCCATTCGATTTTTTAAATCCCTGATACCTTTGATCGCCTTTGGTATAGAAATGAAGATGTTTTAGATTAAATTTTGCAGTTCAGTGGTTCAATCTGAATATTATGAAGCCATGAGAATACTTAATACTTTTATGTGCACATAAACAAATGATTTAATTCAACAGTTTATTCTTCACAGTCTCAGTATCACAAGAGAACTCTGCTCTTTTGTTGCGTGTGGTGCTTCGTAGCGCTGCTGACATATATCGTCAAAGACTATAGAATACACAAGACATGTCACTCGTATCTTTTTGAATGGGGAAAAGTGTAACTGTCAATAAGATGAATAAAGCCCTGCCTTCTAGTACAGGAGCCAATCATCGATCGATATATGGCGAATAAAGCCCACGTTCTGGTACAGGAGCCAATCATTAATCGATATAGACTGACAATATTCAGACGATGCTCTGAGGGGAGGGGCTCGAACCAGACGTGAGTTTCTGCAGATTATGTGTAATTTGGATGTTTAGAAATGAAACTAAAGGGACAGTTGTTGTTTAATCTCATTAGTGATTCCTAATATGTAATGTAATCGTAAGCTTGGCAAGCAGTTTGGGAGAATTTGATGTTTCCCCATTTAAACAGAATGCCCGAGCATACTGCCTGAGAGGTGTTTCAAAGATGGTCACTGAGTGAAATAACTTGCGTCAAAGAGCATAGAATCACAGAGGCGACACTCTAGTGCGATTTGGGGAACAGCAACTAGATGCCGCTAGTGACGCGGCCGCGATATTGGAATGAAAATTCCAATAGAACAACAGCATCTGTAAAATAAACTATTAAAAGTGCTGATGAGTGTGATAGTAAGTTAAGTATTGTGAATTTTCAGGTTGTATGTCAGCTTTAATGCAAAACAAAGATGAACAAAGGTCTCAAGGGTTTGGAACGATACAAGGTGAGCTATTATTGAGAGAATTTTCATTTTTCGGTGAATTATACCTTTAAATAATTTTTAACTTCAGCTTTCAATTTGGAATTATTTTATTCCAGTTACTTGCAAAACATAGGCTGTGTCCAAAACTGCATACTTTCATACTATATAGTTCACTAAAATCAGTATGGGAGTCGAGTAGTATGTCCGAATTCATAGAATTTGAAATCAGTATGCAAGTACCTGGATGACCTACTAATTCCGGCGAGATTCTTAAGTGCGCATCCCATGCATGCTGTGCTATCCCATGATGGCTTGCAAGAGAATTCATGAATAGAAGTGTAGTGACACAACTGATGCGGGTAGGTCACGTGTGATCATGACAAAACGGCAGAAGTAGTACGTCTGAATTCCATTCATACTGCTCATATTCATACTGTAAAGAACATACATTTCTAACGGCTGAGTAGTATGTTTAATTTAAATGCAGTACCTACTGAGTAGTAGGCGGTTTCGGACGCAGCCATAACTTTTCATCTAGTATTTATATTTGATTTAATTATATTTCAAATCACAAATTTTTTTTGGATAAATTTGACAGAAACAATTCTGCATTTAAAAAAGTCAGTCAGCAAAGACAAAAAAAAAAAAAAAACCCAGCTACGTTTAGACCAGCTCAACATGCATCTAACCTAGGAGGAGGAACTTCCTGCTGTCTCCATAAAGCTGCCTCAGGTTGATACAGAACTCATGGATGGAGGCGCCGTTTCTGTATTCATGTAACAGTGTGGCAAACTGCTGGATCTCCTTGGACGACAGCTTTGTTCTCAACTGTTGCAGAGCAAACAACAATGTAAAACCACAATGAAATATGCAAAAACTAAATATAGACTCAGGTTAAATTTACACTAGCACATTTCCGATAGATTCAGCCAGACATTTATACACCTTGACCTATGTGGTTTATACCGAATGCCATAATTTGTGTTTAAGTTAATAATTTAGTTTGTGCATTAACATTTCTTAATCTATCAACTTTTTTCACGGATTATAGTGTTTCGAATACTGATAAAAATCAAAGCATTTTCTGCCAATATAAACATGACTTTATTAAATATATATTACTAGACATATTTCTTATACTTCTCTTTATTACATTTCATATTTCTCTGTCTCTTATCTTGTTCAGTTTAAAAAACTGATATTTAAAGGCATTGCTGCAAATGTGACTTCCAACTCAATTCTGTAGTTTTTCATATTGGATGCAGTTATAATTTGTGCTTTAAAATATACTCACTGGCCACTTTATTAGATACACCTTACTAGTTTGGAGTTGGACCCCCTTTTGCCTTTATAACTGCCTTAATTCTTCATGGCATTGATTCAGCAAGGTACTGGAAATATTCTTCAGAGATTTTGGTCCATATTGACATGATAGCATCACGCAGTTGCTGAAGATTTGTCGGCTGCACATCCATGATGCAAATCTCCCGTTCCACCACATCCCAAAGGTGCTCTATTGGATTGGGATCTGGTGACTGTAGAGGCTATTTGAGTACGGTAACCTCATTGTCATGGTCAAGAAACCAGTCTGAGATGATTCACGCTTTATGACATGGCGCTTTATACTGCTGGAAGTAGCCATCAGAAGATGGGCACACTGTGGTCATAAAGAGATGAACATGGTCAGCAACAACACTCAGGTAGGCTGTGGCATTGACATGATGCTTAATTGGTACTAATGGGCCCAAAGTGTGCCAAGAAAATCCATTATGTCACCATCAGCCTGAACTGTTAATACAAGGCAGGATGGATTCCATGCTTTCACGTTGTTGACTCCAAATTCTGACCCTACCATCTGACTGTCACAGCAGAAATTGAGACTCAATCAGACCAGGCAACGTTTTTCCAATCTTCTACTGTCCAATTTTGGTGAGCCTGTGTGAATTGTAGCCTCAGCTTCCTGTTCTTAGCTGACAGGAGTGGCATCTGGTGTAGTCTTCTGCTGCTGTAGCTCAATTGCCCCAGGTTAGACATGTTATGTTTGCAGAGATGCTCTTCTGCATATCTCTGTTGTAACAGTGGTTACTGTTGTCTTTCTATCAGCTCGAACCAGTCTGCCCATTCTCCTCTAACCTCTGGCATCAACAAGGCATTTGTGCACACAGAACTGCTGCTCACTAAATATTTTTTCTTTGTCAGACCATTTTTTGTAAACCCTAGACATGGCTGTGCATGAAAATCCCAGTAGTTCAGCATTTTCTGAAATACTCAGACCAGCCCTTCTGGCACCAACAACCATGCCACGTTCAAAATCACTTAAAATCACCTTTCTTCCCCATTCTGATGCTCGATTTGAACTGCAGCAGATCGTCTTGACCATGTATACATGCTTAAATGCATTGAGTTTCAGCTATGTGATTGGCTGATTAGAAATTTGCGTTAACGAGCAGTTGGACAGGTGTACCTAATTAAGTGGCTGGTGAGTGTATGTAGCCCAGTTGTCAATAAATTATTTATTATAATATTTGTATTTCTTTTATAATGTGTTTATTGTATAATGGATGTTTTGTTTCTGAATTTATGCATTTATATTTAATTAAGAAGTTTTACTTGTTGTGCCGTAACGGAAGTGGCTGTAAGGTGACCGGAAATTAATATCCCAGAAGGTATATGAAGGGGGCGGAAGAGCATTGTTTGAGGATGTCGGGGTGAAAGTTGGTATGAGAGAGACAATTTGCTCCAATAGTTGTCGAAAAGAGAACTGAAGAGAGATTTATATGTCTATGATTGTGGGGTGTGGCGAGGGGGCGTGGCCGAGAGCTGTGGGAGCGAAACGAGTCCCGCCACAGATGAGATACACCTGTGGCGCGCACCTGCCTTCAATCCCACGGAAGGAGCTCTGGACTATAAGAGGAGGAACGATGGCAGAGGACAGAGAGAGAGGACCGGGCCCGGACATTACTTTTGCTTTCAGTTTGACGGCAGTCTCCGTGAGGAGCTGTCGTTCGTTTGTTTTGATTTAGACGGCATTCTCCGTGAGGAGCTGCCGTCCCTTTTATTAATAAACATTTATTTAAAACAGCGTCGGTTCTCCGCCTCCTTCTTCCCGGCGGCCAGGTGGCCGTAACTTTATTACATGGGGATAGCAATTTCCTTTTTTGGATATCATCGGACTATTTATGACACGGTGTTCACTAAATACAGTGTTAGACGCAAATTATGATCGTCCTATACATCAACGAACTCGGACATTCCAGATAGCGCCCTGAAAAACCTGGATACCTCAGTGGCTTCTCTGGCAGCGTAGGACACGACATCACACTGCTGACTCCCCTCTATTCCCTCCTGAACTGTAGTTCCAGTTTTGGCGTGTTCCCTGGGCTCTGGTAAGAGTAAACGGTTATTTGTTTGCCCTTAGGGCGAAGGGGCAACTGTTTTAATGCCACTACAAATGGCAGCACAGAAACAGGCCTGCAACGGGGTTTAGGAATTGGGATTTTTCCATTCATTTTATATGGACTATGTTGGGCTTTTCTAAATGAACTGTTGATTTTGCTATTTATTTGAGTTTGAAAAAAGGAGAACGAAAAGCTTTATTTTAAAACAATTCTTTATTTCTTTTGTTTGTATATCTTTGTTTGTTTAAATATATTTAAGTAAATTCGGAAAAGTAATTTTGTACCAGATAGGTTGTGTTTATTATTTATATAAATTGAAAGGAGGTTATGGGTTTCTTTTTGGGGTTAAATTACAAATTAAAGCGATCTAATTTATAAGAATTCAGGGCCCTTCCATCGCCACAGGGAAAGGGTGCTACATGTATAATAATTGTAAAGATGCTACCATTCTGCACAATTTTAAATCTGCCTTTAGCGTTATCATGTAGTGTACTGCGGACGAAAATCTTCTCTGAAATGTAGTGAAAATAGCAGTATAGAAGAGGACTGTTGTCATTTTATAACGCTGTTATAAAACAAAAAGGCACTAGTGTAAATGTAAACTCAGAATAAAAAGAAACAGCAGTGCAGATGTATTTTTAGACAGCACATGAACAGGAACACTCACTGTGGTCATGTAGTCTTGCAGAAGTTCAGCAGCTGTTGTGCTCAGTTCGCTCTCACTGGCTGTTTTAGTTTGTGGCGAGGCCGGGGCCGAGGTGGGGGAGGGGCTAGAGGAATGTCCTGCCTCTAGAGAACTCTGGAACGAGCTGCGATTGGACAAGACTCAATGACTGCTTAAATCAACAGATAAAGTGCCAAATTACTGGACAGTTGAAGTGATACTCACAATGTGCTTGCCTCAGCCTCAAACACGTCTTTGACATCAACTTTACTTGAGGAGTCTTCTTTAATGAGAAAAAAAACATAGAAAAGTATTTAGATACATTATTTTACAAGGTCAGTGCGATATTTAACAGAGTAAGCTTTAGGGAGCATAAATATGGTTTCCAATAAACCACCCCAGAAAAAATAATGATGTGAAACTGGCTGTGGTCTGTAGTTTTGGGCAAGTGCAAATTTACTGGAAAATCCCAAAATGATGAATCTGCTGCTGCTAACTTACCACTGTAGATTGAGAGATGCCTGGTGGGTGTTGTGGCTCCATCAAAGATGGCCCTGTCTAGGAAGTCGATGGTGGACTCAGTATAGACGATCTGGAAGACTTGACTGAGTAGAAGACAGAGCTCCTCTGCTGCAGCCTGCGAAAGAAAAGCTCACGATAATCACAGGTAGAGTTTAGATTCTCTGCCCGAGTCTAGATATTTCCTGCCACTATCTTCGGGCAAGGCTGGGCAGTGATCAAGCATTTGTGTATTTTTTTTTAATTAGCCTAATTGCGTGGAGAGCTTTACACAAATCTACAATGAAAGCATTCGATTATTTCTGTACTGTTTGTGCTCATTTAAGGCAAAATTATTTGCGTTTAAAATAAAAGACGCCAGGACAGGCATGTTTTACATATTATTAAGTTTATTTGTCTGTTTAAAAACACACCTAAATACTGAAGCGTCCATTTTCGCTCATCTTCAAATCGCGTGTACAGAAGCTGCTCTAAGAACAGTGTTTTTATACGAAGCGCCTCTGTCAGTCATCTGTGTGCAGCGCGTGTGGTGAGAATAGACTGTAAAAGATATGGACGTAGTATCCGTGACGTTACCCATAGGTTTATGAAGAACCCAAAAGAAGCTACCAGTAGGCGTGGCCAACCGTCGCCATTTTGTTACCGTGTCATCGCACCAACCGGGCATACCATACAAAGGCAAAGAGTCGGAGCGGAGCTACAGACTCATGCTGGCATTCTGCTTAGATGAGCTATCCTATGGGAGAAACACTTAATACTTCATTACCTGCGACTCGTTTGTGTTCTGACCACATGTGCTTGGTTGTACACTATATCAATAAAGTATTTAGACTTTTAAAAACACTGTTTCATAAGCAACGTCATAAGCACAATGCTTAGTGGCTCAATGTATTACACATTGAGCCACTAAGCATTGTGCTTATGACATTTTTCAACAGGAGGAAAGTGTGAATTACTTCCAAACACTTCGGATATAGTCTGTGTTAGTATTAATGAAATCCAGGCATAAAACTGTATGACAATGCTTTAGACGACTGTTCTAGAGCCTACAGCTAATCAATCTGTCAGATTCTGAAGTGCATTACAGCTCTAAAGAATATTATAAATGATAAATGAGCTTAAATAAAACAAATACAATTATAGAGATTGTATACATGTATGTAATTTCACTCACCTGGGAAACGGAGGCCATGTGAATGGTTTGTGAGCACAATTAAGTGCACACAGCATGTCATATCATCTGATAATTGTAAGAAATAAATCCAAAAGGCAACTGACTGTGTAAAGCCACATAAAACAACACAAAAATACTATAAATATGCCGAGATCAGCGGCTAATCAGCTGAGGTGACGTGACGGCAACCAGCGAGAGCTAGCTGTCACTCAAGTGGCCACGCCCTTAATTATGCAAACTTAATATAACTTAATATAAAGGAAATGGATGAGTTATTTAAAAATTCCCTTCTCTTACAGCTGTCACGAAGGGTAATATTAGCTATATGAACCAAAATCGTTCTTTGTACCAGGCTGTAAACACCTTTTTTCCTGCTGTAAAGTTGGCCATTTTAACAGTGGGCTCAATAGAAATTTGCTCTATTATGGAGCCAGGACTAGTGGAATTGCTAGCCTTAAAGGCCCAGTACACAAAAACAGCAACAAGCTGTTTAGAGCTATAAAATACAAACTAGTGAAAGCTATAATAAATAATCTGAAGGGTGTTTAAAGCTAAAACTTTAGACACATTCTGGGGACACAAAAGACTTATATTAAATCTGGAAAAAGGGGTAACCTAGGTGCCCTTTAAGATCAGTCTTTGATGCTACTTTCACTTTCATAGAAACATATGGGAAAATGCTTAAACAGGATGATAGCATGGTAAAAAATATGGGAGAATTCTGGCAAGAACTGGAGGCTTGACAGGTATGCAGAAAGGATGATAGTCAGCCTTCAATGTCCTCTTTTGTCACTTCCTCAAGCATACCCCTGGGAACGAGGTAAAATAAATCTAAACAAATTTCTGTAGTTTAAACAACTCAGAATTGTAGTTGAGAATGTCTGTTATAACAGCCCATGTTTAAAAAAATGGTTGGGTTTAAATCGGGCTCAGGCTCATATTTACATAATTTGTCGAACCGGGTCGGGCTCAGCCACTCGGGTAGGGTCAGGTTTAAATTTTTGGCCCGATCCAAGACCTAATCAAAGTTAATATACTGCAAATGACCTTGAATGAAAATGGCCTTAAAGGTACTGTTTAACTCAAGATATTTCAGCTATGTCCATTTTCCAGCAGAGTTTTTACTAATTATTCCTAATTAGACTAACAGACTAGTTTTCTTTTTGTGTTTTATGTTTTCTTCTAGATTACAATGATTTTAAATCAATCCTTCTGTAAAACAAAGCCAAAAATGCTGTATTACGCATGCCAGGCCCATATTTGGCACTGTCACGTTGTTAGCAAATGTTAGTAGATGTAGGGAAGTGACAACGTGTCAGCTGCAACTTGGTGCTGGTATTTATTTAGAATAGGATGTGTGTATATGATGCATCTCTGCTTTTTGATGTAATATTAAGTAAATCCACATTTTGCTAAAAAAGCATTAGCAAATTCTTGACCAGCACCAACACTACCATGTACTACATTGTGTATGTTTGATAGACTAGTTTTATATATATATATATACACCCCCCTCACAGATCTTTCTTTTAAGTCAATATTTTCTACCGAATTCTTTACAATAATATATTTGTGCATATACATTAAATTATTCACTACCAAAGCAAAATTTGGAAAAACTCTTAACAAAAACTAAACTGAAGATTAAAGTGCAAAAATTAGTACACCCAAATAAATATGTTGGGGAAAAATGTTAAATAAAATTTTAATAACCAGGGTAGAAAAAAAAACAAAAACAGAAACTATATAAAATTTTGTTGAAAAAAATATAAAATTTAGTTGAAATGTTGTAGTATGTATTTATTTTGTTTGGAATAACTTATATGAATTTAAATATTTGGTCACACTTTATTTTGATGGTCCGTATGTTGAATTTAAGTTACACTGCATATATTTGCCAACTAATTCCATTAGATTATAAGTATTCTGCTAGGTAGGGTATATTTAGGTATATATATATTTACTAGTAAGTGACTATAAAGTTAATCATTATTAAGAGGTTAAATAAATTAAAATGGCATCAAACTATGGCAGGTGAATGTAAACATTACTTTGATTATGCTTGAACTTGACTTGAGCCTGAGAGTTAGCCTGCCCCAGACCAGGCTAGTTTCCCAGCATAAGTTGCCAGGGTAACTAAGTTTAAACTATCGTAAATTTGATTTATGAAACCGAATCTGCCATTAATAAACCTGATATACCAAAATAAGCCTGGCATTTTCTCTAAGCTTGCTTTATGGAATAGCCCCCAGGTCTGTGGTGGTCTATGGTTGCATACCTTCAGACTTAACCCACAATGTCACCTTATTTACAAACTCACATTTTTATTGTAAACTCAGAAATAATAACAGTATTAATTAAAAAAACTTGCACTTTAAAACACTAATAAACACTATTAAAACTTTTTTGGTTTTTAAGCACCTAAACACCATAGCTGTGTAAATGAACAATCAAAATGCATTAAAATCTTTCAATTTTAAGCTGAAAATAATGAGCGTCTCTTTACAGATCAACCTTTCTGAAATGCCTATTTTTTATTGGACAGTCTGTTGAGACTAGTTAACCATTTAGAATGTCTGAAATGTAACAACCCTTATCATAATCAGGTTTCAGCTCCCTTTGTTTTATGAGCAGCAATAAACAGTATCTACGGTAACTATGGAAGCAGCATTGGAAGCCCATATTATTTTTTCTATGAAATAATTTCTCTAACTGTTCTTTGAGGCAGACCAAAGCATCCACTAGATGTAAATTATGCAAATATGTAACATTTTAACATGGCTACATCATAAAAATTATGGCAGGACTACAAACAAGGCAGTTCCTTTTACATTTCAGCTTTACACATTCAGTGTAAAAATATAAAAAGGCCATAATAGAGACCCTTTAAATGACAAAAGCTAACCTTGTTGTCAACAGCCAGCACAAGCAGACAGCAGACCTCCACCAGCACAGCCCCACTCTCAGATAGAGAGCTCAGAGTGGGAGATTTCGACATCTCTGTACTATGACATGGGGAACCTCCGGGCTCCTGAGCTACAAACACAAATCATACAACCTTTATATATTTTTCACTCATTATGCTTTGAATCTTGAACCCACTGTGTTTAGTTTAATGCTCATTGGTTGATCACATGACTGTATACCTGTTTTTAGCACCACTAGATGAAGCGAGTCGTCTCTGATGTAGGACACAGCTGCTATGTCGTGAATGGGTACGCGCAGAATGATGTCCTCTCCGTCACGCCACACAAGCTTCACATTGTACGCCGACAAACTGACAACAGCATCCTGCTCTGATGTCAGCTGCCCTGCCAACTGATGAGACTTCTGCACCAGATATAAGAGAACCAATGTGGAAATATATCTTAATGTTGCAAAATAAAACATTGGTCTATGGGTATCGAGCTTACCCTGGCATTGTCAATGAGCTGCAGAACTTCTGTGCGGCTGGAGGGATTCAGATATCCAGGAACTGAGGTCAGCTGTCCCAGATACTACAACAATATTAACAATGTTATCAATTATAAAATCTTTCTAAAATACAATAGAGCAAGGTAAACAAGAAAACAATACTAAGAAAAATATTTATTCATAAATAATCACAAGAAAATACGAGGCACATTAGGAGAATGCATCAACATCCAGAGAAGAAGTACTAAATAACTAGCTATGGGAAGGATTACAGAAGTTGATATAGATTTGGGTATCGGTAACATAACAGTGGAAGCTAGGGGTGAAAGGAAACACAGTTGATCAGTAATCCAGGGTTTCTGCAGATATCATAATGTCAAATTTAGGACTTTAAGACCTTTTTAAGACCATTAAGTATTTAATTTAAGATCTATATCACAACATCAAAAACACGCATACACATAAAAAGAAAATGCAAAATCCCAAAATTAGTGGTAAAATAAATGTATTCAAATTGAACTGTACTAAAGACAGTTTAAATGCACAATTGAACTACAGAAAAAACAAACAAACATCTTAAAGTCTGATTTATACTTTCGTCTGGCGCCACACAACCATTGTACACCTCACAAAATGGACGAGGCTTTTATACTTAACGCGTTTGCCATTGAGATATTATTTTAAATAACAGGGGCCAGTCAAAAGAAACAGAGAAGTAGAAAGTTTCCGGAACTAGGTCATATCATTAATATCATTCAAGATAATTGTTTTTTATTGTTTTTATAATTTATTATAAAGATTTGTATTACCACTCAAGATTTTTTATATCAAAATTTTTTTAAATCTAAATGATGCATCACTTGCTTTTGTTCATATCTTGGACAGTTCTACCTATTAAAGTTAAATAATAATGGCAACAGAACTTGACTTGTTCTACAATTATATTTTTATTATGGCAAGAATAAAAACAACAAAAAAAAGTACACTTACTAAAAATACTGATGTTTTTTTATTTTTTATTTTACCCACTCAACAATTCACACATTACTGTCTGGCTAGTTTGTGTCCTCTACTTGAAAATTTCCTTGCTCTGTTAAACATCATTTGGGAAATATTTAAAAAAAAGAAAGGGGGGCTAATAATTATGACTTTAACTGTATCAAAGACATAATTTGTTACTTAATTTAAGTTTGTAACTTGTAAATTGTTTTAAATTCAAAATTGTAACCTATACATCAGTGTAAAATCTATGAATGGTGGAAAAACATTCTGTAATATTAAAACAACCTGGGTCTCCACTTTTGCCATGGCCTCTTTTTTTGTTTAAACAAACTTATCCAAACTTTTACAAAAACTTTCCTCCTTTCCCACTGCTGTTGCAATTTCTAGCCAAGAATTAGTGGTCATCTGGTTATTTCTATGATCACACATGGACACGTCTTAATCATAAAGAAAATGTGTGTACAGTCGTACCTGTTCCTGACAAAATCTCTTCAAAGTGTTTCATATTCAACTCAAATCAAATGTGGCGTCACGTGAACTGTTCAGTGTTCACTCGAGTCTCAAAACATTACGTGAGGCCTGCCAGCCGAAATCATGTCGCGCAAACACAGCGATGATGTCACATTCACCGCGCGCACTGCATGTTGGTCTCATGTGTAGTTGTAATACCGCGGACTAGTGAAACGAAGAATTACAACTCCACGAAAACCAAGCAACAGCAACAAAAATAATTTAAATGAGCATAAGCGTTACACAGACATCGGAAAATTAAGACCTGTGCAAAAATATTTACGACCTAAAACAGCGAGTTTAAAACTTTTTAAGGCCTTAAATTTCAATTTTTTAATTTTAGACTTTAAGACCCCGCGGAAACCCTGTAATCCACAGGATCACAAACCACGGTTCGGAAAGCATGTGACCCACCGATTAATAACTTATTTTAAATTTGTAGGTTAATCCAACATTTATAACAATTGTAAAGAGATCTGCTCCCGCATTGTTCCAATCATGTGCATGAAAGCATTTTGGCTTCCCTGTAAAATATAATGTTGGCAAAAAAAGTTGTGGTGGGACCTAAATGCTTTCTTAGGCTATTAATTAAAGGTGTTTTCTGTCATTGTTTGTTTTGCCAGTATTATTGCATTCAGTGTAAAGCTACACAGAAAAATTAAAAGATCGTTATCTCAATTCAAACCTGTGCAACATGAATGATAAATGATAATGATTTGCATATATTTATTAATACTTCAAAGAGCTGCATTCAAATCTGCATATGATCGAGGGAGATTCAGGTTTTACACTTTTTCAGTTAGTTACAAACAAATAAATAACACAGAAGTACTGGGAGAACAGTTTATAGTTCAGATACAAACACTGACGTTTCTGGTAAAGATTAAAATCGCCATTTAATGAAACTTGATGCTGGTGAATGTTGTAGCAATTACATTGTGTAACCAATGGGTGACAACAAAATCCATCAAAATTATGTCACTGAATATGTTTTCAAAAATGATACACCTATAATGAAACATGAAGTTTTATGTGTGAATTGTTGAATTATTAATTGAAAATAAATATGATACATTGTACAAGATGTTATATTTCTATATTTAGCATTATCAGCAACAGTGCTTTCATATTAAATATATTCCTTTTTTTCAGCTGGTTCTTTCTTAATTTTTATTAAAATGACAAGTTGTGTTTGTTAAAACCAATGGTTTTTGCAGTAATGTTTTTGTATAAATGGAAAGCAAATTACATTTGTCCCCTCCCTTTTTTTTCTGATCCAAAAAATTGTCTGATCCGTGCATCAAAAACCGTAGTGTTATCCGAACCATGAGATTTGTGATCCATTAAACCACTAGTGGAATCTCTGGTACCTCAATATTTGTTTAAACAAAAACAAACTAGAAATAGAAAAGGACCGAGAACTGAACCCTGGTGGATGCCACATGTTGGTAGGTAGATAGAAAATAAATAAGCGGCAGGATGTTATTGTGTGAGAACCTGTGATGTAAATGACTGAAAAGCAGGTAAGAATTATAGTGTGGCAGATGCTGCCAAATGCAGATACAATGTTAAAGGTAGTCAAGGGTTGAGTCTTTATAACCAAGTTGGATAGGACACATCACCTTTGATTTTAACAACTAAAGAAACAGAAATGTTTTCCACCACTGCAAACAAAGCAGTATAAGCAATATAAATGCAATAAAATAATAAAACATCAGCAGACAATACAAAAGCAGAAGCTGAGTAATACCTTAACTTCCTTCTCAATGTAGTCATTGAGCAGAATATCTGGGTCGATACGATGGTCTGGGAGAGAGAGAGAGAAGGTGTGGAGGGCCCTGCGTTCAGTAGACTTCTCCAGAGCCTTCTTATCTCTACCCTTCTCCCCTTTCAGAAACACCCGCTTGAACGGAGACACAATACCTGGCTGCAGAAAGAAACAGAAAGATAAAATCACATCTCGACTTTAGGAAGTTGAAAACGCAGGAGATTTTTTTCAGCGTGACCATAAATTGATGAGTTTGGTCAGTGGCTAGCTGTGCAAAAATTATTCTTGCTGACGTCTTGTATACACTTCACATTGATATACCGGATTTCCACTGATGACATCTTTGAATTGTGTGATCTGGTGATGGGGCAACCGTTACTACAACAATCCCAAGGCTGTTATAATACATGAGCCTCTATGGATGTGTCAGTTATGCTTACACAGAATGTTTAGGAATAGGTTTTTTATTTTTTTTACAAAGAATAAACCAACAAAATATATTCACTAACATGTGGTCCTTCCTTTTTAAATGCAATGTTGGCTAAAAACAACAAGATGTCTGCAGCACTATATTTGCTTGAGGGCTTTTATGAAACCATATACCTTTGCAAAAGCATAATGAGATCAACATTCATGGAAAAAAGGCTGCTATTTACTCTGTGGTAAACCCAACCACTAATGTCAGCTTGCTATTCAACAGAAAATCCTCTTGAAAATAAGTAACCACTTTGTTTTTTGTCTGCGAATCTGCAATGGTGAATTGAATATATATTTTAAAAAGACGTTTCAGTACAAACACAAGATTTCTATTAGGCCTACCTCTGTCTCCATGACTGGCCTCTACGGTATCAACACAATGGAAACGGTCAACGTAAGACAGCTGTCCTTAACAGGCGCGCTGCTCTCGAAACAGGTTGCATGTGGCTTGTGACAAATGAGATCAAGCCCAACTCCCTCAAAACAGCAAAAGAAACCACACCCCACGATACACACGTGTGCCCACACAAACACATTCTGCTTTAAGCTATAGTTCATGCAATAAGGAAGAACACAAACCGCCATTTCCTGTGATGAAACAGTCAAACAATCTTTCAGAAGTGTGTTAAACGGCTATGAGAAGATCCTCAATAATAACTGTTTTGAAGAAAGATGGACTTCTTATTTTTGTGGTGTGTGTATAGGTGCAAAATATTGAGTTACGGTATTAGGATTTTAAAAAATGTTTTTAATATGGTATTACAAAAATACTTTCCAGGTATTTTTTTAAATAATAAATGGTAACACTATTTTGATGGTCCATTTGAGTATTAGTAGATTGTCTGCTTAATATCTGTTGATACTGCTCCTTCAACAGACATTTAACTGACTATAAGAAACTTAGCAAGTACATGTCAACTTACACTAACCCTAACCCCAACCCAACAGTCCACTTATAATCTAAGAATTAGTTGCAATGTAACTTGAATTCAACAAACGAACCATCAACATAAAGTGTGACCTAACAAACTATAGAACAGGGAGTCCTTGCTCACTTTTAATATACAGCTTGGGGTTTTTGGCCCATTGGGGTTTGAAGGATCCCTGATATATAGTACCATATTCAAAAACGTCTAAAGGAGTCTAGAATATTTATGTTAATTTATAAGTTATAACTCACTAAATTATTGAGCAGCCAAGGAATGAGACACTACAACAACATCAACATTTCATGAGACTGTGTCCTTCTAAAATTTCAGAAAACAAGAAAACAATTTGATAAAATAAAATAAAAAAATTATTAAGCATTGTATTTTACATTGTTATAATTTTAAATTCTGGATATTAATAATTATAAATATTTAAATTCTAATAATCTGACTATATTATTGATATTACCACTTTGATCAGTAGAGAGAGAGAGAGAGAGAGAGAGAGAGAGAGAGAGAGAGAGAGAGAGAGAGTTTTGAGTTTATTGCCATATCAGATTCTCTGGCTATGTCATGGCAACAAAAATAAAACAGAACAAGCTTACAACATTTTTTAAATATCACTTTTCTATAAAAATATCTAAACAATAAAAACATTAACAAATAATATATAAGATAAAATATATTAATATTAATAATAATTTTAATCGGTTGCTAGGGTGTTCTGAGTGGTTGCTAGGTGGTTGTTAAGGTGTTGTTAGGCGGTTGCTAGGGTGTTCTGAGTGGTTGCTAAGGTGTTGCTAGGCGGTTGCTAGGGTGTTCTAAGTGGTTGCTAGGTGGTTGCTAAGGTGTTGCTAGGTGGTTGCTAGGGTATTCTGAGTGGTTGCTAAGGCGTTGCTAGGCTGTTGCTAGGGTGTCCTGAGTGGTCGCTAGGCACTTACTGAGGCATTACTAGGCCGTTGCTAGGTTGTTGCTAGGGTAATTTGGGTGGTTGTTAGGCAGTTGCTAGGGTACACTAGGTTGTTACTAGCAAGCCTCACATACATGCTTGGTCATTTGTTTGCACTTAGTAAGCATTTCTAGCAAGTTACAGCACTTGGCTAGTCAATATTAGCATGTAGCTAGTCACTGCTAGCATGTGTAGCATATGGGAAGTACCGTTTGCTAGCATGAGTCAAACGAACTAATCCCCATGTCTCTACGATGTTCTGATGCTGAGATACAGCTGTTGATAAATGGTTGCTAGGGTACTCTGTTTTGTTGCCATGGGCGTGGTTACAGAGTGAAGTTGAGTGTGGTTGGTTGCCTAAGTCAAATGAGCCAACACCCAAGTCAATAGGACACTGCTACACAAAGATATGTATCTACGCCTATTTTAATGGAAGTCTATGGAATAATTTTGGGGGCGTGGCTTGTGAGCTTAATTATCATATTGAGATGCTCATTGGTTGTCTGAGTAAAATGAGCCAACCCCCACGTCAATGGGACAATGCTATGCAAAGATATGCATGTAGGCCCGTTAAAACGGCAGTCTATAGGATCAGTTTGGGGGCCTGGCTTGTGAGCTTCATTATCATATTGAGATGCTGATTGGTTGCCTGAGTCAAATGAGCCCACCCTCATGTCTCTATGACACTCCTATGTAATGTTATGGATGTGTGACATTTTTAATGGGAGTCAATGGGCTTCTCGGTAATGAATAGGAGTCAATGGCAATGTTAAGTCAATGGGACCACTTTGGGACGTCCTAGCACCCCAGGGGTACAACTTATACCCCCCTTCGGCGTATGTTCCCACTTAGGCTGCAACCTCGTACAGATGTTGTGAATCCCATATTTCTATGAAATTCACATTCGGCGCAGTGATTCATCAAAATTCAGCTCAATGTTAAGTCAATGGGAGATTTGGACGATTTGGGACCCCCTAGGCCCCAGGGGTACAACATTTACACCCTTTCGGGGTATGTACTTGTCCGGGCTGTAACCCTTTCAAGATGTGGTGAATCCCATATTTCTACGAAATTCACAAATGTCAATGTAACGCGTTGTCTTTTGTACTAGGTGCTGTGTCGGTCTTCTAGGAAATGAATGGGAGTCAATGGGGCCATGTTGTCCCCATGTTATGTCTATGGGATTTTGGGGGGCCAAAAACGCCCCGACCCCTTATAAAAGTCATAGCACACCATTCCCAATAAAACCGGACGATTTGACCCCACTTTCAAGGGTCTGGGGCGAAAACTGCGGGACTAGTTAAGCGCCGAAAAAATGCACGGAAGAAAAAAATAAGAATAAGAATGGAGCATAGTAAGAGCCTTAAGGCAAACCCCACTAATAATAATATTTAAGATAAAAATCAAAAACAGTTTAAGGTTTTTAAGGCGCGATCATTTCAGTTTTGATGTTAGTCTTTTTCAGGCTTTACAAAAGCTTGCATCAGAACTTGTGTCTTGCTGGTGTTTAAACAAATACTTGTAAATATACATGTACCACATACAGCTTACTTTTATTATGTGTTATTGTTTTTAGATGTGAGATAGGTGTATTTTATAGATTACAGATGTGCTGTAAAAGACTTGATGTGTGCTTTACAAGTCATTGTGTGACCATTCAATTCCATGACTGTGGATTTCCAGTTGGTTTCTTTCAATAAAACAAATTGACCAGACAAATTCTTCCACAGTTTTCTTTGACAGTAAACGACTCAACAGCTCCAGCCTGTGGCCACTTGAGGAAACGTTCTCATTTAGTTAAATCAGACAGCCAAAAACAAACATTCTACAGTAGCTGATAAGATAACTGACCGAATGATCGTGCAACATCCAACCAAATGAACTGTAACTCCACATAACTGCACATAAAAGATCGACTTAATTTGGATGTTATGCATCCTCTGTGGCAAAGGGAAAGAAACTATCGGCTCGCAGTGGTGATTAAGAGGCAGACACAGGGCCGTCACATCCTGTCTGAGTCTTTGGAGAGCCCAGCCCTCCATTCTCCCCTGTGCATGAAAAGGAAAGACTGAGCTCAGCAAGCACACAACACCGGACTGATTGGAAAGGTCACAGTCCTGTCTGTGATCCTGCCTTTCCTTAAATCAGCTGTAATTGTCATCTGAAAGAGGAATTATTCTGCAAAGACCACCTATAGGGTCAAATTGGTGATTTATTAGTACTTTTAGTTTATAAACCATTCCCTCAGTTTGTCATGTACTCCTAAATTGTAAAATTTTGCACTCCCAAGAGATTTTTAAAGTCTCACAAGCACAAACTTGGAGAGATTCACTTAATTCAGAAATGTCTGCCCTCTGAGTAGAACTAATGATTATAATGGGACATAGTACATTTTAAATGAATGTGTGTGTGTGTGTGTGTGTG
>CAIGQZ010035027.1:1576547-1590836 GCA_903798205.1 Danio tinwini
TATATATATATATATGTACTTGTTTTTGTTTTTTTCAAATACTATACTTATTTTTCCAGTCTTCAAAGAGGAACAGTCTCAAATATAGATCTACAGTAAGGCTCAACATATTCTTTTAATTTTCCCTTTTTAACCTAAAAACTAAAGTTTACAAAAACAACCAAAGCACCATATGTTGTCAGTATTAATAATGTTTTTTTGTTTTCTTTTTTTAAAAAAAAATAAGGTCTATTACTAAACATCATTTTTTTTCTCAAATAATGGCAATCAAACAAAACAATTTACTTCCATTTGTATTTGACAACATCAAATAAATCTTATTTTCTCAACATAATTAATGTGTACAGTCAGTTAAGGAAAAAAAGAAATGTTACAGTTAGTAGAAAATCAATTACTTAATAATAACTTTGTGCCTTCATTCGTCAATACCCCATATCTGAAATACAGTGACAATCTAACACAATCTGTTTCACAGGTAATTTACCCGTCTCCAACAGCATGGATAACAATTCTAAAATCAGCAGCAATTCATCCCACAACCATAATCATTATTAATAAGATCATTTCCCAACAAAATATACAGCCAGCTCTACAATAACGGAAGAAATACACATAGGCTTAGGACATAGAGATGACAGGAATATACAACACAGCAAATCACCTTCTACATGTTTAGCGATCCCATTTTTATCAGAAGTACTTTTAGGCCTGTGGATGGATGTCAAAATGATGCATTTTCATCTTTTACGAGAAATCCTAGTGCAGATTTTAAACACATATTTTTATCAAACAAATATACATAAACGTGAACAGAAATTTGGGGAAGAAGTAAAAAAATGAACATATTTGCTGCACCATTGCTTCTTTGTGCAGTGTGAAAAGCAATAAATGGCACCATATTTCAAAAAGAGATGTTTGTCTGTAAACTGTGTTGAGGTGCTTGTTCTTCCAGAGTAGAGAAGTGTCCGTAAAGAGCTTAAAGAGGCAGGTCTATCGGACGGTGGCTTTGCTTAGTGAGCCACAACGGGGGTCCTGCAGTCCACATTTGTGGTAGCACCTTAAGAATATGTTGATAAGCACCAGGTCAAGAAACAAAAATGCACCGTTTTGTGGTCAACTTTTGGCTCTATAGTAATACTGATTGTTGCGGAACCACTGGATCAGATGAGCGTGGGGATGCTCTGGAGTGATGGGTGGGACGTTGCGTTGAAATAAACATGCAAGTGTGTTTGAGGGGGTCACCATATAGGATGCATTTTTGTGAGCATGCTAAGAATCCAAAGGATGTTGAAGCAGTCTGAAGATGGTTCAGCACTGGAGGCCTTCAAGAATGTCCAATGCCATCTCAGATTTACGTTCCAATTGTCAACCAAGTGAGCACCATATTTACGTACCCAAGTTCAATTATTCTTATTGGTCTACACACATTTTTTTTCTTCTTTTTTTTTTTGCAGGCATAAATCCATTTGGCTAGACATTTGTGTTCACAAGACAAACGACAGAGAGAAAAGATTAACTTGTTGGCACTACAGCTCATTCGTTTTGCAAGACAGAGGAAGGCATAGACAGAAGTACATTAACAATCATTAAATAAATTGCTAACTTCATCGGAACTGTCATTTAGTACCCAAACAAACCAATCTAGTTTCTTTTTTTTTTTCAGGTTTGATCGTTAACGAAACCCTTGCGAATGGTCAAATGGAACCAGGAAAAGTGTCTAACGCAACATTCAAGTATTGCCTTTCAGTACTTTTGATTTTGTTTTGCATGTCCTGCATGGGTATGGGGCAAAATTGACTGGCTTGTTACAGTACTGAGTGAAACATGAACTGAGATAGAGACACTGCCGTTGTTGTTTGCTGCATGGGCTGCCATGGCTGCACAGAAGCACCCAAAAAGACAAGGCACCACAAAGAATCGGTTATTAGAGACTGGTCCCACTCACCCATCCCACCCTTAAAGTGTACAAATGGCGATGTGACTTTAATATACACTAATCTGATGTGTAACTTTGACTAGTAAGGCAGTAATCTGAAATGAGCCAATTCTGAATTAGGTGGAATCATTCCCTGTGCCTGCTCAAATATGGCAATGTTGACATCTACACACCATGCTAAAATGGAACAATAGAAGAAAATATCACAGTGTAGTTGGAAATATCACCCGGTCTGTCTTACCTCAATGCTGTAATTGGACTATGAACGTTTCACAGGAGGCCAGGCAGCCAATTCACGCAACCATAAAAAGGAGTAAATAACATAAAAGGGTTGGTGATTTCCCAGCAAACAACAGTGCATTAATGTGCCAAGCACCTACAGGAGTGGAATACCGGTGACTTGTACAGGCACTGGAAGGGAACCGGGAACAGGAATCAAAACCTGATATTGCGAGCATTACGGAATTTGGATGTTTCAGAATTAGAATTCCTTGCATGAAATTCGACTACCCGTCCCTGATTCCCTTTGGCCAAGTTATAAATCCAAGTTGTTATCTTGAAACATAGTCTTTGCATTTGAATATCCCAGATAACACTCGCATGAGAGGGTGGAGGAGTCTGAGCAGCAACCCAGGATGGAGCTGAAGAGGTAAGACTCACAGAAATACACACAAATAAATTCACACACTCGCAGTCTATCCTCTTGTTCTTATCCATCCCTGGCAAAAAATAAAAAATAAACTCTTCCACCTCATCTACAACCAATCTGAAATCTGCTAGGGAAATTTGAGCAGACGCAAATAAGGTTTGCAGCAGCCCATGTGGTGAATCTTGGCATCCCGTGTTAATGTCTGCCGTATCTTGCCTGGATTCTAAACAAAATGTCAGGGTGAATAACAGAAATGACAGCCCTCACATTCATTCATTCTTTCATTCTCAACTGATTTGATGAAATCTAAAGCAGGGAGAGTACCTCATTGGAGGTAAAAAAAGTGGCTTTTTTAGGATAACCCTCAAGTTTGTTCTGTTTTAAGTGCACCATGTATAGATACTGAAATAACAACATATAGTGGGATGATTGATTCAGTTATCTTGTACATTAGAAGCCCTCGTTCATTGGTTGGCACCTGGCAACCTAGTCAATCCTCAATTTAATGGCATGCATTCAGTGGTGGTGTATAAACTTCAAGCAAAAGCGACCCTTTTCTCCAAGCACATCTCCCCATAATATTGCACACTTCAAATAAAATAACCTTCTTTTTTTTAGAAAAATTAATATTGTACATATTGAATGTAAATGGTATACCATTTACACATTATTTCTTGAGAATCCATAAGCCTTTTGTTAAAGAAAAGGTTTAAGTGGACAGAACAAAACTTTTTTATACAGGGAATGATGGAGGAGTACTAAAGGTTACAGTTAAGCACCACACATTTCTTTTTGTTATTACACTGTAATGATGCTAATGTCCAATCGTTACCCTAAAGATCTAGAAGCTAACTCTTCAAAATAACTTGGCTGAGGTTAATTTTGTCATTTTGAATGTTTTTTTTCTTCCTTGGATTAAAAACTGATTCATTTACTCTACATGTTAACTCATTCAAAGCACTTTTTTGAGGGTTATGTGACAAAACATGTTAACCAAGTAATAAAACGTTATCATTTTGTTTTTGTATGCATGTAAGGACTCATATAATAAAATATGTACCTCTATTTGTTTCTAGCTTTCATCAGTGTACATTAGATATGGGTTAAAACAAATAACAATGTGTTTGAAGAAATCATCTAAGTTTGGGGTTGGTAAGATTGTCTTATGCTGACCAAGCCTGATTTATTTAATGAAAAATATGAAATGATATTAAGAGTTAAAATAACAGTTTTGCATTTTAATATACGTAGATTAATGTGTATTTGATTCTGGGCAGCACAGTCATTCAGTGGTTAGCACGTTTGCCTCAAAGCCAGAAGGTCCCTGGTTTGAGTTCAATGCTGCATTTTCAGCGATATTATTTCAGTCTTCAGTGTCACGTGATCCTTCAGAAATCATACAAATATGCAGATTTTTTGATAAAAAAATTAATTTTATAAATATTGAAATCAGCTGTGATGTTTAATATTTGGTGGAGGCTTTGACACTTTTTTTCAGGATTTTCTGATGAATAAATAATTGAAACAGAAATCTTTTGGAATTTGATCAAGTTAATGCACCCTTGCTGAATAAAGATATTAACGACTTTAAATAAAATCTTACCTACCCTAAACAATATGAAATTATGTTCCATTTGTTCAATCTAGCTTTCATAAAATGCATTCTCACATGCTACAGATGGGCTAATTATATATAATAGTGGGCCATATGTAAAAGAAATGATTGATTTCACATCACTAGTGAGTTTCAGTAGGAAAATACATGTTGAGACAAATATTAAGGCCCTTCATGATTACAGTAGCAGTGGCAGTGTTACATGGTAGGCCAACACCCAAATTTGACACCAATTTTTACATGACATCACTGATTGTTACTCAAAAAGTTACTGTTCTTTTTAAAAGCAATTTGACAAGAACTTCAAGCCTCTTCCCCCTTAATCACTGGAGAATGGGAGTGGTGTTTTGTGTGCTTCATCTGACAATCCAATGTGCTCTTTAGAGTCTAAGCTAGTGTTGACTTTTCTTGCCATCATCTAAGATCAGCTGTCATTACAACTGTTTAGGAAAAAAAACAAAACATAGGCACAAAATGGTAAAAGCAAAATCAGAATGAGGATGCGAGAGACTACGTTCCTCCATCATTCCCATCATGCACATCTCAGAGATGACAGGAACACAAACACCATCAAACATACATACAGTATTAGTCGACATTCACACCAGAGTAACCCAAACTAGGGAAAGTTGTATTTTAGACACTTTGTTCCTCAACTCTACACTGTTAGTCAAAATATATGTTGAATATTCTCTGTTTAGACCTTAGATGCACTCTTGTAGTTCGAGAGCACATCTAAATAATAAAAACTCTGAAGAAAAAAGCACCAAGGGAACCAGAGAACCAGAGAGGATCGAGAGAGTAGAGAAAAGCGGCATCATCGCACGCCTTCATAGGGAGGACTCGTACTGGAGCAGCTCGTAGAGGAGAGGTCCGTCCCTGTACCTGATGCCAACCGCGTTGGGGCTGATGAACTGGAGGATATTTATGGTCCGCCGCAAACGGCGGTCCACAAAGTGAGCATCCCAGGCTGGGTAGCGCTTCCTGGGCATATCAATCTTGATTAGGGGCCCTTTTGGAGGAATGGGCCGTCCGGACGCATCAGTGGGCTCAGTTGATCTCACCTGAAACACTGGCAGGCAAGTGTCTGTGGCGGCCTCCTCTGGTTCAGTGTAATCCCCTGAAGCCATGCCCCTGGTCGGGGTCGCTTGGGAGCCCCGGGGCCCTGGAGTGGGTGCCATGGGTTCAGCCTCGGGTGGTAAGGGGAGGCCCCAAAGGAGCTCGGCACAGCAGGAACTGGCCAGCACCCTCAACCGGGGCCCCATAGGATGCAGGACCCCATAGTAAAGAACCATGCAAGCCACTCCGGAAGCAAAGCACAGGAAGACGCCACACAGGGCAGATGCGGCGTAAGAGTCCGTAGCGACCGGGTCTCTGTAGGCATACCAGAGAGCAGTAAGGATGGTGTTTTCCACTAGCACCAGTGAGTAATAAAACACCATGCGGTATCGGGTCCTTCCCTCCTTGACATTAAACCAGCAGAAGACGTAGACAACGCCGACCACCATGTTGAATAGCACCTCTTCCCACTTGGACATACAGAAGTCGGTGCCTCCGTGGATTACCCAGAAGGCCATGGCACACCAGTGCAGCACCACGAAAATGCCAAAGTAGAGGTGGAAAACCGAGGCAAAGAGGGCAAAAGATAGCGCCCGAGAGGAAATGGTGAAGAATCGCCACAGGAGATGCACCAGTGCTCCCCTGTAGCTCATGCTCTTTTGGTCATCGCGGGAATCACGCAGAAGCTTGTGGTACGAGGCCAGAACCCAGGAAAGAGAGAGGAGAGACGTGACTGCCGACACACCTAGACAACACAGAGACATACTGATATCACAAAAAAGGGAAATTGAAAAAAATATTCTAGTGCTCATAGATGTAATGCATCATGATCAGGATTGAGCAGGATTGAGTATCATGGTCAAGCTTTTCTTTTCAAAATTAATTGAAATTAATCAAATTAAAATAATAAGTGATCAGATCCTAAATCAATCTTCCAAAAGGTGGTTTTGCTTTTTCCTGAATCAGTGCATTAAATGATTAGTTCACCCATAAATGAACATTTTATTATTAATTACTCCCCTTCATGTCGAGACCTTCATTTTTAGAACACAAATTAAGAAATTTTAGATGAAATCCAACAGTTCTTTGACCCTCCATAGACAGAACTGGTCCCAGAAAAAGAACCAAAAACATTGTCAAAACATTCCATGTGACTTCAGTGGTTCAACAGTAATCATATGACGCTCCAGGAACACTGTAAAACTAAAAACATGTCTTCCATATCAGATCAGGGTGTGTGTTTATTTTGGCCAATAAGACATGTTGTGTGTGGCACTGCAGACTCTAATGACAATACGTCCTACTGACCATAGTAAACGTGCACCCTGATGACCTGACGCAGGAGAGAAGACAGTTTTTACACTTTTTTTGGTGCACAAGTGTTCTTGGAACTTTGATTACAGTTGAACTATTGAAGTCACATCACAGACACCATTGCTGTCTGGAGGATGAGGGAGCTCTTTTAATCTAAAATATTTAAATTTGTGTTTCGAGGATTAATGAATGTCTCAGGGGATTGAAATGACACGAGGGGAATTCTAATAACAGAATTTTCAGTTTTGGGTAAACTAACCCTTTAAGATTTTCTATTTTAGAACTGTTAGAATGGATTCAGCAGGAAATCATTAACACATCCATGTCTCATGTCACGTATGGAGTATCCATGACTCTGGAAGTGTCAATAAGCAAGACGTAGTGACCATAACTTGTAGACTTTTGTAACACATTCATTCAAAAACAAAAGAACAACAGCATGAGAATAGATTTTTTTAGTGTACATTTAAAAAATGATTACTGCTTCTTGTTCAAACTACCTGTTCAAAATGAGCTGAAACAACACAATTCTTGTGATTTATTTGGCCAGTTTATTAGTTTTATGTTCAGTCTACTTAAATTTGTAAACCATTAAGTTAACTTAAGCATTTTGTGGTATTGGTCCTACTACCTGGTTAGGGGATTTGTAGTTTTCAGCATGCTTTGTGTGGGATTGAATTAAGAGAAGGAAACGTTGACAAAAATCGTAGGTGTTTAAAGTTAATGCAAAGACATGTTCGAGTTTAATCATCACTTTAGTTTGAAGATTTAGAAAATTATCATGTAATGCTTTGAGTTTTGAGATTACCACTTTGCAGAGGCACCCATGCTTTTGGTGTTAGCAGCTTAATTAGCAAAAATGCAGTTTATTGCTTTGCTCAGTGAGCAATAACTGTCCTTAAATTAGTTCTGAGATCAGTCTCAATTTAACTATATATGTAATTCATGAAACATGCTTAAAAATAGCTCTTTTAGTTAATTTAGTATAACTTGAAATAAAACTAAGAAACGTGTACAACACATAATAGACATCCATGGTATTATCAAACCTTTGGGTTTAAGTTAAATAAAAATACAAATGTATTTAAACTTTTATTTGATAAAATCATGTTGAACCAACTCAATTGCATTTATTTATGTAAATAGTTTTTAGTTGGTGCTAAACAAATTTATTGGATAGAAATACTACCCTCAATTAAATTGAGTTCATCCAATGAGTAATTTTTTGAGTGTATAGTATCATAAATTCTGTTTTTATTACAGAACCATACTGTACCATATCAGGTGTATATGACTGTGTTCAAGTGACTTTTGAAACAATTTCTAAACAATGTTTTTTTTAATGGATGATTCATTCCGCTGTGGCGATCCTTGAAAAATAAAGAAAGGATAGTGAATGAGTGAGTGATTTTCTATGAAATATCGTTTGCAATTACAACATGCAATTTAGTGGATTGAGTTTATTTTCTGATCTCATCAGCTTGTGTAAACATAATAAACATTTTTAATAAACTGTATACCATATTTGGTCTTTTAATGTTGAATTAAGTGATTCCAATATAATAGTTTTCAACAGGAAGAAAACATTAATGTGCAGTTCATAACATTAATATTTTCTGTCCTATATTTAGTTTGCATCAACAATAAGACACATGCTGAATTTGGACTTTTAGTTTCACTGTAATAGTTTTCTATGAGAGGAAATGCTTAATGTGAAATGTCTTTTCTGGCCATTTGCTTTCCTGCACATAGTACATTTTATTAATAAACCATACTGTATATTCAATTAGTTTTTTTATATCACTACCTTGATGCATTAAGCCATTAAGCCCATAAGGGGGTTCCATACAATGGCTTTCTAGGTACTATAAAATATTCTATAAGTAACAGTCACTTGTGAGTCATTGGTGTTCTTTCTTTTATTTACTCATTTGAAATGCATTTGGGACCTATTTTTATTAAGAATTATTCCATATATAAATTTGTACAATAACAGAACATGTATGGGCAGCTAATTTCAGTTTTTTATTAATATATTATAGTTTAGGAGTAAAACCCTTAGTCTTTTACATGTGACTTCCAGGGCTGTGAATATTTTTCCTTTTTTGGGGTGAAAAATGAATACATGTGTACTGTAATAAATAAACACACAAGTTGTCTGTATCCAAATTTGCTAATTAATACAACTGTATCATTGTCATCTTATCACTTCTACAACACATACCTCTTGCTTGTTCTTTTAATCTCTTTTCTAAGGTATTTATCATTCATCCTGCTGAGCTCAGACTTCAACTTCATGAAAGCATCTGCACTGCTGGCAGTGCTGTCACCACAAACAGAAAAAATGGTCTTATGGCTCACATTATCTGCAGCACAGCAGAAAAAAATCCAAAATAAAAAAATATATTTCCCTCAAACAGAGTTAATCATTTAAAAAATCTCAACTAGGGAGGGCTCACACTGTCAGATTCATCCACAGGTCAGCCTTTTTTCCCAGATGCACACTATGGAATTGTCATGATTTGTCAAGCTTTCAGAAAGATTAGGATGGTTGTTGGACATGCTGATGAATTAATAGAAGAAAAGGCTGTGAGATCCAATTGATCATATTGTGCTGTCAAAAGCAATCCTAACCTGCAGATTTTGACCATACATGCTGTTTCAGAGCCTTATGTTGCACTCATGAAAAATTAAATGTGCATTTCCAGCAATATTTTAACAGGAAATTACCAACACTGCTGCAAAGCAAATCAAATAGATTTGAAACAACTCCCACTGCCATAATTGTCAGCCTATAATAGCATTCTGCTATACAAACTTGACTTGATGTAGAAACTAATATAGACCATTTCAATGTGGTAATGTTATTGACCCATGAACATTTCCTGCGTCTTATTATAATACTTTATAACTGTAACAATAAGCAATTAAATCATAACTTCACGTTAAAACACGTTCATAACATTATTTATCAATTTATGGACCTTTTTGGATTTTTAGAAGCTATCGAAATTAAAACTGTAAAAGAGAAAATACATTAGGGCCATTGTTTACATTCTTCAAAATGGTCTGTATAAATAATATATATTTATATATATATTTTTTCATGTTTATTCAAATATCATATCCATCCACCTGACTGTCTGTCCGTCTATGCTAAAAAAAGCTAATTAGTTACTTAAAACATTGAGTTAACCTGCTGTCTTAAAAGTGATAAGTTAACTTAAAAAAGTGAACAAACCCATTGTAATTTGAAACTGTGAAGTTGACAACTTTAGTTTAGTACTTCATTAATTTTGCACAGGGTGGCACGGTGACTCTGGCCTCACCGCAAGAAGGTCTCTGGTTCAAGTCCCAGCTAGGCCAATTGGCATTTCTGTGTGGAGTTTGCATGTTCTTCTTGTGTTTCCTCTGGGTGCTCCGGTTTCCCCCAAAGACATGAAGTATAGGTAAACTGGGTAAACTAATGCACATAGTACACTTACTTAACAATTATAAGGCAATGAGTCTACTCGCTTTTTTTAATTAAAGACAACTAATTGCTTTAAAAGCAACGTTTACTCACTTTTTAAGTCAACTAGTCGCTTTTTTTACAGTACATAGCCAGGAATATAAATGTTATTGTATCAAGGGTTCAAATTTATCCCTGTGATATTTCTAGCAGTTTCACAGACACACAAAAGCAGTACTGTCAGTGGTCTCAGTACAGAGCCTTGAGGCACTCCTTACACTGTAGCGTTTCGGCCCGGTTCTTCTGGATCATGATGCAGAGCTGGAGCACCAGCTGTGGAGCGCTTTCCAGAAATGTCTCCAGTAGACGAAGCATGTTGACATCGGCATACTCGTACATCATGGCCCAGTAGAAGCGTCGCTGGTTCTCCTTTTGCCTCCGGCTCTGGATGCCCAGATACATTGTTCTGATGTACCTGCAAAGGTGCAGATGCAGAAAGGAAGGAAAGGAAAAATAGTGTGAGACTGGAAGTATACAGAGAAGGAATTAGACAGATTACATTTCAGATGTGGAAATAGACAGTAAATAAAGATGGGGGAGAGAGAAAACACAAGGAGGGATCAATTACACAGAATATCATGTTTCCATTTTGAATATACATTGCCTGAGAATGTAACCTTGTGGGATATTTGTATTTTCTGAACCAATGTTGAGGAGCACTTAACACTGCAATACTAATTATTCAAGTTTTCTGAATCAGTGACAGACTTTTTAAAATTCCATTTTGGTGTTGCTTTTCTTGTAACTACTACTATAATGTGGTGTGAACACACCTTGCTGCTTCTGTCAGAGCATTTCTCAGCTGTCTCTCCACTTCACTGTGTTTATATTTGAGATAGACCATGCAATAATTGGTATACATTTTTTCCACACTCTTTTAGTAGGTTAGCTAACTTCACCAGTAGATGACAACAAATAATGCTTACCTTATTGTCATTTGAATCATTCACTCATTCAAATTTTGTTTAGCTAATATTAAGTATTTAATAAAAAAAACAAGTGTCTAAATTTATGAGTGATTTAAATACTGTAAATAATTTACAGCTATAATTATTAACAACTATAATAATTAACAACTAATTTACTCAACAACAAAAAAAGATCTCTTAAAAGAAAAAAAAATCAGTTGTAAATCATTTGTTCAACCAATTCACCCAATACTGATTCCTTAAGAAAATAAAATATGATTGTCAAGTGCAGGGGTCACCACAGTGTCCTGCAAATTTTAGCTTTATACACTCCTGAACAAGCTAATAAATTTCTTACTATACTTGAAACTTCCAAGCAGGTGTATTAAGGCAAGAATGAGCTAAACTCTGCAGGAAATCTGCCTTCCAGGATCAAGCTTGGTTACTCCTGGTCTAGTGAGTCATTCACTCATTTGATTCAGTCAACATTATTGATTCATAAACAAACAAATATTTTCATCAGAAAGTGATTTTAATTATTGAACCAATTCATTTATTAACCAACTCTGATTCTTTAAGATCTGTCTTATTTTAAGTCATTTCTCACATAATTAACAGATTTGTTCAACAACACTGACTCCTTAACTTTCAAGTTATGTTTAATGGTCAAACTGCAAACAATACTGACCCATGAAAATCAAAATTGAAATAAAATTTTTTTGTCAAAATATAAAAAACTCTATAATGCAACAATGTTATTGCTTAAAAAAAGAAATATATATATATATATATATATATATGATTGATTCAAGCTTTATGACATGGTGTGTTATCTTGCTGGAAGTAGCCATCAGAAGATGGGTACACCGTGGTCATAAAGGGATGGACATGGTCAGCAACAATACTCAGGTAGGCTGACATGATGCTCAATTGGTACTAATAGGTACTAATTGGTACTCAAGGTTGGAATTGTTGTGCATTCAGAGATGCTCTTCTGCATACCTCGGTTGTAATGTTATTTGAGTTACTGTTGTCTTTCTATCATCTAAAACCAGTCTGGCCATTCTCCTCTGACCTCTGACATCAACAAGGCATTTGCGCTCACACAACTGCCGCTCACTGGATATTTTCTCTTTTTCAGACCATTCTCTGTAAACCCTAGAGATGGTTGTGCGTGAAAAATCCCAGTAGATCAGCAGTTTCTGAAATACTCAGTCTAGCCCGTCTGGCACCAAAACCATGCCACGTTCAAAGTCTCTTAAATCACCTTTCTTCCCCATTCTGATGCTCGGTTTAAACTGCAGCAGATCGTCTTGACCATGTCTACATGCCTAAATGCATTGAGTTGCTGCCATGTGATTGGCTGATTGGAAATTTGCGTTAACGAGAAGTTGGACAGGTGTACCTAATAAAGTGGCCAGTGAGTGTACATATTACATATTAATAACCCTGTTTTGCAATCACAACAACTGAAAACTTTCGTCTGATTTCGACAATTGTCATCTTTGAAGAAAGAAGTTTTATCAGAGCTTTATATAATAAAACAAATGTGAACACACCCATATGTAATGAATTTAATAAATCCAGAAAAGCTGATAATTTTCAAGTGGTTTATTTATTTATTTATTTACAGCTTTAGCTTGACGTGCAATTTGAAATGTCAGAGAATTATCATTAATACATAAAATATAGGGCGACGCAGTGGAGCAGTAGGTAGTGCTGTCGCCTCACAGCAAGAAGGTCGCTGGTTCGAGCCTCGGCTGGGTTAGTTGGCGTTTCTGTGTGGAGTTTGCATGTTCAATCTGCCTTCGCGTGGGTTTCCTCCGGGTGCTCCAGTTTCCCCCACTGTCCAAAGACATGTGGTACAGGTAAATTGGGTAAGCTAAATTGTCCGTAGTGTATGTATGTGAATGAGTGTGCGTGGATGTTTCCCAGAGATGGGTTGCGACTGGAAGGGCATCCGCTGAGTAAAACAAATGCTGCATAAGTTGGCTGTTCATTCCGCTGTGGCGACCCCAGATTAATAAAGGGACTAAGACAAAAAGAAATTGAATGAATAAATACGTATCTGACTGTATTATAACAGTGGCTTTTAAAAAATAAACATGGTGCAATTGATGACTGGAAGTGGCTAATTATCTGAAGAGACATGCGGATGACAGTCTAGTCTATCTGTTGTGATCCTGTGTTGAAGCTGATGGAGACAGTGGGCTATGGGACGGGCGCCTGTCGTCTAGGCAGGGATGGAGAGGGTGTTGTGTGTCAGCAACCGTCAGCGATTGATTATCTGTGATCTTCCAGAGCTCAACATCACACAATATTTAGACACTGCGAGGCACAATCTTGGGTCACATTTCATACCTGCAGATCAATTATAATGCTTTCATGAGAGAAGCCGAGACACGTAAAAAGCAAGGTGCTGAGAGGAGCGAATTACATTCAGCCATAATCACAGGACAGAGGCTTTGAGGTCAACAGGAGGTAAATGGGACTCACAGGGCCAGTATCTGAGAAAATGAAAAATAAATAAATAAATATAAAATAATGTGTAATGACGCGGCTACACCACTAGATGGTTCACTGCTGTTGTGTAGAACATGCTCAATATAATCTGTAAAAATGGTACAGGCTTCTAAATAAACGCGTTTGCAGCGATTTTTCTGAATTCTACACAAAAAGCCTGACAGACATATAGCAGTGACAGACCTAGCCTATGTACAGCAGCCAATAAATAAATAAATTTGTTATATTCACTGAAAAAAATGATGTCTGCAAAACTGTTGCAAACAATTTATTTGTGTTGAATTTAAACAAACAAATTACATTTGATAAAATTCTACTTAATTTGTTTGTTTAAATTCAGCCCAAGTAAATTGTTTACAGCCACTTAACATATAAAAATTGAGTAAATCCAAGGAATCATCTCTGAATGATTTTTTTCAGTGTTCAGGTTAAATGCAAGACAATCAAATATTAGTAGTATTACAAAAGTATTGTTTGTTGACATGCTTGTATCATGTGAGACAAAGACAGTGTCTACATCAAATTAAATTTACAAAATATATTTTATATACACACTGTAGAAAGCATTTTAAATGGAAACAAAGTGTCTGTTTTAATGTTTCAAAAAATAAGAAATCAACAACATGTGACCTAAATTACCTAATGTACATTTCTATACAGTATAACTAATCTGACATTAATTTAATTATTGTATCTTCTGGAATATAGGTTGTGTATTATACAGTATACACACACACACACACACACACACACACACACACACACACACACACA
>CAIGQZ010035027.1:1611504-1630041 GCA_903798205.1 Danio tinwini
ACACACACACACACACACACACACACACACACACACACACACACACAAAAACTATTTTTCGATAGATGATAGAAATCAAAATACTTTGTTTCGTTACTAATAGACAGCTTGCTCTCTACCACAGTGTCTGACCAAAGAAATAGAAATTTGAATCCAAACGATATGCTTTGCTGTGTATTGAGTGCTCCAATTTTCATTCAGTACTTCAATTGGACTATATCAGTGTACTATTATAGGGAATAGTGACTGAGGGTATAGACAGTGAACATAGACGCAGAACTAGCACTAGTTACACTTTGGTCATTTTTGAGCGAGATGCTAATGGTCTAATCCAGGGGTGTCAAATTCAATTCCTGGAGGGCCGCAGCCCTGCACAGTTTAGTTCCAGCCCTGCTTCAACACACCTATCTCCAGGTATCAAACAAGCCTAAAGCTCTCAATTAGTTTGATCAGGTGTGTTAAATTAGAGTTGGAACTAAACTGTGCAGGGCTGCGGCCCTCCAGGAATTGAATTTGACACCCCTGGTCTAATCCAATAAAATAAATGATGCTAGGCTAAGCTAAAAGTGCTCCTGCTACACCCAGAGATAGGCTGAATGAAGATTGGCAGAAAGAAAGAAAGAAAGAAAGAAAGAAAGAAAGACACACAGATGGGTTCACATTACAGACACCTGTCTAGTCTGTGTGAAGATATGATACATTGTTTTATGAAGAAGTTGATTCACGTTGGAGGATCTGACGCTATCTCATGGCAATTCATAGCTTATTGATTAGGTGGCTAATCGGTATGAATTCATACGATATTATTCATACAATTTTGTACGATTTGCTTATCCCCAATGATGGTTGGGTTTAGGGGTGGGTTTGGGTGCCATAACTCCTATTTAAAATCATACGACTGAACTCGTATGAATTAGCCACTGAACTGAAAAACCTAAAATAGTTAGGTCAGGCTGGAGGATTGGCACATAAGCGCGGAAAAGAAATGTGTATCTGCAAAAGACATTGTTCAGTCTGAAATGTGTGAGTAAGTGCGTGTGTGAGTGAGTGAGTTGGGGTGGTGCGCATGGGAATGTTTCCTGTCTGATGGATGAATATAGTCTGGATACCTTTTCATTTCCTATGGCGGTCACTTTTGACCGGAAACACCACAGGTGTAAGAAGATTGATTAAAACACTCAAAATTCAATGGAAGAGGTGATCGTTACTTTTATACGATCAAGTGCAGATTGTGGAGGATATAAAAATAACTAGGCCTACATGAAAAATATTTCACTTAATGCAATTAAATTTAAAATAAAACAGTATGGTGACGCGGTGGCGCAGTAGGTAGTGCTGTCGCATCACAGCAAGAAGGTCGCTGGTTCAAGCCTTAGCTGGGTCAGTTGGCGTTTCTGTGTGGGGTTTGCATGTTCTCCCACCGTTCGCGTGGGTTTCCTCCGGGTGCTCCGGTTTCATGCGTGATGAGACAGTCCTATAATCCTTGCTACCGATGAAGGGACGCAGTTGGGCAAAATGATGTAAATGAAAGAATGCAGATTTAATAACTGATTTAATGTGAGACTGAAAGAAGAGTGTGGAGTCAAAAATTATACCGACATTTTTTACAGAAGTAAAAAGTAGTATTTTGAAAAAAAAAGTCGTTTTTTGACAAAACTAGTGCCATTACCCTTAACGAAAGGCAGTGAAATGATACATTTGTGTCACTTTCTCTTCAGTAATAAGATATACAACCAGGTACACAATGCTCCTGTGTGACTGAGGCGATACTTTCGGGTTTCTTCCCACCGCAGCCTCGATTTTGCTTTTGAAATGGCGTCCGCGTGAAATCAGTCTATGCTATGGATCTACACAAACCTGCGTTTGCAGCAGATTGCCACCCAGAGTGACAGGCAAGTCGCTGCTAATGTGAATAAGGTATAATTTTTCCCATATTAAAGTCATCTAATGCTACCCCAAACAGTCACAGAAAGTGTGAAAGCAACTGTGATCTGACAACTTTGAAAATCATGCAGTGCAAAGAATATGAGATATTGTGTCAAAGCTTAGAAGCCCAATTGCAAGTTTCTTTTCCTTGTCTGATTCACGTGGATAACAAAACGTGGCTCTCAAAGCATGGGTCTCAAAGCATTTACGCTTAACATGCATAATTCATCCCATCTTATTGTACGATATGCAGCTCGCTCAAGACGGGGCAGCTCTTCTCAAGCATTAACGGCAGCAGGAGGGTGCAGGAATAAGAGTAAATGTTGACTGTTTCACTGTTCAGCCCTCTGACTTGTGATCTCTGACATGCTCTGTACAGGGCAGGAGAAGAGCCAAGAGAAAGAGAGAAAACGAAAGGCAAGTGATGGGTTCAGGGTGAGAGGAGATGGTGGAAGGCTGTGGATCAATAGTTTAGGCTTTTCAAGAGCTGCATCATAACCAGAGCTAACATCTGGCATTCACTGACATTTTCTGTTAGCCTGATAAATGTCATGGGTGGTAACAAACAAACCCACCAGTCTGCTCCTTGCCCCCACACTCGCATGCTCCTCAAATGTTGGAGCCATGTGTGAACCCACCAAAGCCCACTTGTGTGCTGTTGGCCTGTGCTCTGTATCCCGATTTCTGATTCACTGAATGAAGAGTGCAATTGAAGCCACTTCTGAAACCCATGGGCCTTGATATAATAAGCTCTGTTCTGTTTTTTTGCTTGGGGGTAAAAAGAAGTTCAAATTACTAATAGAAAGGAACGGAATATACCAATATCCAATTAGACAGGAATGAATGACAACACATGAATCTGTCTATTTGATGACTAGTCTATTTTTGGACTATTGTTAAATGTCTACACTGTAAAAAATGCTGGGTTCCACACAATAGATTTGGGTTGTCACGATACTGGAATTTAAAAAATGTCTATTTCCCCGCTAACATTTGAGTACTGAACATGTTCTTAAACACAGCGGTAACACTTTATAATAACTACACACTATGAATCATTCATTAAGCATTAGTATCTAGTGAATTCATTATTTATTAAGCATTAACTCTACATTAATAACTGTTAATAAGCAGTTTACAACTGCAGCTACAAATGCTTTATTCTTGACTTGTAACCACATTTATAATGTGCTTAATAATTGTACTGATTGATTTTTCATTACTCAATGAAGTATTGCATTGTTTAAAAACCATTTGTATTTAAGAGTAGTTTGCTTAGATTTAAGATCATTCAGAATGAGTTAGTAAATGATTATTAAAAATTAACATTTATACATCTTATTATTCAGGCATATAGTAATGGTTACTATGTATGCTAATAAATGCTTTATTAACTCAACTTCATCCAGTTTTGTGACCTAATCTAAAGTGTAGACTTTTTATCCTTTATAAATCCCTTATAAATGACATTTAAAGGCTCAGTATCAAATGAACAATAACCTTTGCAATCATATCTAAAAAGTAAAATTACTGTAAAGTTTAAACATTGCTGTATAACAGGAGTGTCAAAATATGACATAAAATTAGATAAAACAACAACAATATAATAAATTAACAATATAGTAGGATGCAATGATTAAACTGTACAGTAGTTTTATTTCACATAAGGTTGCAAAGATTTATTTTTTATTTGATACAGTTTTATTTGTGGATTTTTAAATGAATAGAAATGTATAATGTCGTTTATGTTCTTTTTTCCTGTTTAGAACTGAACATATATAGAACATAAATAGTCCTCACTTTAGATTAGGTCAAAAAAATTGGATGAAGTTGACTTAATAAAGCATTTATTAACATATAAATGAACTATTAGTATATGCCTGAATAATAAGAATTATAAATGTTCATTTAAATAGTTTATTAATCATTTACAAACTCATTCTGAATGACCTTCAAAAACAACTAACTGGTTTGTAAATAATGCAATACTTAATTTAGTATTAAAAATAAATCATTAACAAAGTATGAAAGTATAATTATTAAGCACATTATAAATGTGCTTTTAAGGGTGCTTTCACACCTGTGAATCAATTCATTTGTTCCGAAACAGGGATTAAAATTGTTACATTGTTGTTCTTTGTTCTTGGTGCGGTTCGCTTTCACATGGCAAAGTTTCTAAACAGACCAAAATAGCTAAAACAACTCACGTGTGAGTAAACTCTCCTCACATTGGTCAGAGTTTCACAAATTATTTTGCAGAGTCCCACTAAGCTGTCGGGGGTGGTTTGGTGGTGTTTGACAGGGTGCGCGCGACATGTCTGAAGAGCGAGGAGGGATGCGGTGGGGAGGGGTGATGAGAAGGGTGCGCGACGTATTTTGAGGACCGGGAGGGAGACGTGCAATTTCTGGGAGATTATCGCTCGTTTGCGGGCATCCGGGAGTCTCTGTGTATTTGCGGGAGACTCCCTGAACTTCCGGGAGACTTGGGATGTCTGGAATGACCTCCCGCCCTACTCATAATTCTCTCTTCATATAGCCGTATGCCTATTACATATTCATAAAACACTGTGATATAGCCAGGCTCGGATCGTATCGCGTTCTCACTACAATCGATCCGCTTCAGAGTTCGTTTCAATCGAGCCGAGACCACCTCATTCAGGTGGTCTCGGAGCAATTGCTTTGGCCCGGATCCGAGTGCGATTGCTCTGTTCACATATGCCAAACGAACCGCGCTAACTGGGCAAACGCGCCAGGTTCAGGAACAAAAGTCTAGGTGTGATAGCACCCTAAGACAAGAAGACAGCATTTGTAGCTGCAGTTTGAACTGCTTACTAACGTTTATTAATGTAGAGTTAATGCTTAACAGATAATAAATTCACTATTTGCTAATGCTTAATAAATGGTTCATAGTGTGTAGTTATTATAAAGTGTTACCCACAGCTGATTAGCCATTGTGTTCACATGCTAAACAGAAATGACTGTGATTGGCCGTGAAGGTCATCAGTTCACCAAACTCACTGCTGTTTACTGAGTGTAACCACAGGTACAGGGCAGAGCTTAATTTGTGAATTGAGAGGTCCCGGAACAGATCGGGGTAACGGATCCGACATTTTACCCGAGGATGAAGAGGTGTCGCACACGAAAGTGGAGAGCGGAGGGGGTGAGGGGTATGGGTTGGTGCGGTGGATGGCGGAGGGGTGTCGCGGACGAAAGTAAATGGGGTGGAGGTGTTGCGGACGCAAGTGAAGAGAGTTGGAAGTCACGGAAGAAAGTGAAAGTGAACAGCAGACTGGGGAGGAGGGCGGTTGAGGAGGAGGATCGGAAAATGAGGTGCCGGCACAAATTAAGCCCTGGTACCGAGGGTTTCAAAGTCACGTCGATCAGCTGGTTTGTCTATAAGCTGGCATATGAATCACGGCTGTAAAATGCTCCAGTGTCCCTGTATGAACATAAACAAAATTAAGTTGCCCCCCTAAAAACTCAAGAATTGTGTTTTAAATAAGTAGTTTGCACAAACAGCAAATGGCATTTTTTGAGTGTATTCGATTTTCACTGACATCCTAGCCTTTTTGGAAATGAAAATCGGGTTGACGTTAGAACCCAACATCAGGCTGATGTCAATGTCCAATGTCTAACCTAAAATCAACCAAATATCAACATCTAATCATGTTACATCTTGACATTGTGTGGACATTACCACTATGTCATCTATCAGACGTTGGTTTTTGGTCATTTTCCAACACAACCTAAAATCAACCAAATATTGACGTAATTTGACATCGTTATTGGACGTCAAAATAATGTTGTCTTTAGACACTGGCTAGACATAAAATTTTGGTCACCTGACGTCATGATCTAAATCTAACGTCTTATGAGGTTGTGCGCCTGCTGGGTTGTTTTAGACTACACTGTAAAAAAATCTGTTATTTTACGTTTTTTCCCCGGCAGCTGGGGTGCTGGAAAACTCCCTGTAAAATAACAGCTGGTAATGTTAAATTACAGAAATGTATCATAATTTAATTCAGCAGAAAATTTCTGTAATTTAACAACCTTTATTTTACAGTAAATTTCTGTCACTTTATTTTACGCTTTTTCTGGCACCCCAGCTGCCGGAAAAAAAAGTTAAATAACGCATTTTTTACAGTGTATGCTTAGATGTCAGAGTTTTACTAAGCATAAAATTGCTTGGTGGGCTGGTATATGTCTTATCGCTTCCCACATTGCTAAATATGGCATTAAGATAAAAATGTAGATGTTTGCAGTGTACTTTTCTGTCTGTAACAACAAAACAACAAAACTGACAGCGGTCAGAAAACAGCAGAAAACAATGTGATCATAGCAATGTGGATGCTTGAACAATTCTCACCACTCTAAAAAAAGTATTGTACTGTTTATTTACGGTATACCGTGAGTAAACAATATATTGTAGAAAAGACATGAACTGGCTTTAAAAACAAACAAACAAACAAACAAACAAACAAACAAACAAACAAACAAACAATTTAAAGGTAGTAAACTACTTTCTGTTGGGTTTTGATACCCCTCATCAAAACACACCAATTGAATAGACACGGAGGATTAAAGAAGTAAACTCCAAGGCGTTGTAATTGGCTAATGGTTTCCATTATATTTCCATTATATTTAAAACTATTTTAAAGTTGCAGCCATGTGTTTAAAGTTGATCGAATCTGCTGTGATTTAAGTGATTAGGTTTTCAAAGGACCAAGTTAAAGATTGGGTAAAACCTTACTTGACAAGGCTCACTTTACCTAATAGTGACCATTTAATAAAAATGGTTACACCAATCTGTGTTGTGCAACATTACTGTTGGATCCAATACAGTCGACACAGCCCTGCATTGCCTTTTAACTTTAAATATAAAATATTTTATAGCGTTTAAGTCTGAAAATCAGTTAAATTGTGTGTGAATCTGTATTTCTAAATGAACAATAGACCAAGTTCTTACTGACATGGCCTAGAGTGTCATTAAAACTTCATTTACACTCTTCTAATGTTGTTTTCAGAGCATATTTATTGTTTGGTTTCTGCATTTGCCTCTTGTTATTTACCTACAGATTGGAAAATGGAGCTATAAACAGGCAGTGATGTAGAAGCAGTTTAGAAACACTATTATATAATAAAGTGCCTCATTCCACCCCAATTTTAGCAGATTGGCTTTAATATTAGATGTTTTTTTAGATTAATGAGAACATTTTAAGTTCTCTCAGTCGATGACCCCTTTAAACTGTGCTGCTTTCCTCTATAATGCAGCTCGTGTTTTCACTCACATCTGACCTCGACAGACTGAACAGAGATATGACAGTGTTGCCAAATTCCTTTACTAAAAATAGGCTAAAGCCTGCATAAAAAGTTGCTAAATGTCTGTAGATGATGTCATGCACATAATAGCATATTCATAATGTCATCATGTTCTATCAGCACTTTTTTCAGAAAGTCAGCTTTGACACGCTGTATTGAATGCCCAAACCAAACTCCAACCTACTTTCTCAGATGAGCTGTAGTCTACTCATGTTCAGTTTTGTTTTTACCTGTATAGTTTTTTCACTTTAAAAGTGTCAGTAGTCATTCATCTGAATTTTAGGAATCACCAAGGAATGTAAAATGCTAAATGTATGTTGTGTTTCTTTTAAATATACTCTGCAGTATTATTATGGTGGCTTGAGAAAGCCAACATACTGTTATACTACATGAACTTCTTCTTCTTCTTCTTCTGAGACTAATTTCTATATGCTTCTCCTCCTAAACCGTTCATACTACAACCACCAAGCTTACACCACACCTCCAAACTGCTCTGACTTGGGTTGCTATATCTTTTCCAACTGATTTAATTAATGGTTTTCCGAAAAGTGACCCGCAAAATCTAGAAATGTCCCATTGACTTAACATTGGACCAAACTTTATGACCTCATAACTTTGCACCAGACTGTCATACAGACTTAAGGTTGGGCTCATTTAACTTAGACTACCAGTCTGATCACCTTTCAACTTACTAGCCACACCCTAGCAACCACTTACAGCACCTTAGCAACATACCAATCCATACTAAAAATATATTAATCCATACTAGAAACATACTAACAAACATACTTACATACTAGCAACATTCTTATTCATACTAAATTCATGCTAACAACTAAATAATTTATACTAGAAACATGTTAGCAACATTCTAATTCATACTAGAACTACGGTCATTTATGTTAGCAACACCTTAGCAACCACCTAGCAACACCTTAGCAACCACTCAGAACATCTAGTAGCCACCTAGCAACAGCTTAGCAACAATCTAGAACACATTAGCAACCGCCTAGCAAGACCTTGGCGACCACCTACAACTAATTAGAACACCTTAGCAACCGCCTTGCAACGCCTTAGCTACCACTCAGATCACCCTAGCAACCGCCTAGCAGTGCCTTAGCAAATACCTAGAACACCCTAGCAATGCCTTAGCAACCACTCAGAACACTATAGCAACTGCCTAGCAACACCTTATCAACCACTCAAAACACCCTAGCAACCACCTAGCAACATCTTAGCAACGCCTTAGAAACCGCCTAGCATGGTGGTAGACATGCTAATTCATACTAGAACATGGTAATTTATGTTAGCAACTGCTTAGCAACCACTCAGAACACTCTAGCAACTGCCTAGCAACACCTTAATAACCACTCAGAACATCCTAGCAACAACTTAGCAACTATCTATCAACCACTCAGGACACCCTAGCAATGACCTAGCATTGCCTTAGCAACCACCTAAAACACTCTAGCAACTGCCTAGCAATGCCTTAGCAACCACTCAGAACAACACAGCAACCACCTTGCAACATCATAGCAACTGCCTAGCAACCACTCAGAACACCCTAGCAACCACCTAGCAATACCTTAACAATGACCTATCAACTAATTAGAACACCTTAACAACCACTCAGAACACTGTAGCAACTGCCTATTGTAACCACCTAGAACACCCTAGCAATGCCTTAGCAACCACTCAGAACACCATAGCAACCACCTAGCAACACCTTAGTAACCACCTATTAACTAATTAGAACGCCTTAGCAACTATTCAGAACACCAAAGCAATTGCCTAGCAACACCTTAGCAATCATCTAGAACAACCTAGCAATGCCTTAGCAACCACTCAGAACACTACAGCAACCACCTAGCAACCACTCAAAACACCCTAGCAACCACCTAGCAACATCTTAGCAACCATCTAGCAATGACTTAGCAACCGCCTAGCAATGCCTTATCAACCACTCAGAACACCATAGCAACTGCCTAGCAACCACTTAGAACTCCCAAGCAATACCTTAGCAACCACTCAGAACACCCTAGCAACCACCTAGCAAGAAACATGCCAATCCATACTAAAAACATGTTAACATTTATGTACCTATCTATCTATGCCAACTGCTTCAAACGTCTTAAAAGCTACTTCAATTATTTAAGTTTTAAAGCTACTTCAAACTTTCAGGCTAGGCTTTCTCAAGCCACCATAAGGTTTGTCTACGAACTTTACTTTTCTAGTTTACTGTTTGTGTTTCTTTCTACTTAAATATCTGTACTGTCATCCTTGTTTTGGTATGCTGCCATTTTGAAATTATAAAAAAAAGACAATCACACAAAAAAATGAATCACCAAGAACACAGGAGGAATCACCGACATCTTGTATGTTCTGAAGGCAAGTAAATTACGTTTTCATTTTTAACTGAATTTACTCCTTTACACTCAAGCACCAAAGTGAAAAAAAGGAATTGCACAAAACACACATGCTGAATTCAGTACGGCATATTAGCAAACTACAACTAACTATTAATACTATTGAAAAATAGTATGTGTATTCTTCAAACCTCAAACAACAAGCAGACAAAACAAATCTTAAAGACATAGTTCATTCAAAAATGACAATTCTGTTATCATTTACTCTCTCCTCACTTGTTCAAAGCCTATTTGAGCTTTTTTTTTCCATTTAACACAAAAGATGATATTTTAAAAATGTTGGGTGACAACACGGTGGCTCAGTGGTTAGCACTGCCGCCTCACAGCAAGAAAGTCGCAGGTTCAAGTCCCGGCTGGGCCAGTTGGCATTTCTGTATGGAGTTTGCATGTTCTCCCTGTGTTCATGTGGGTTTCCTCCAGGTTCTCTGGTTTCCCCCACAGTCCAAAGACATGAAGTATAAGTGAATTCGATTAACTAAATTGGCTGAAGTGTGAGTGTGAATGCGAGAGTGTATGGGTGTTTCCCAGTTCTGGGTTGCGGCTGGAAGGGCATCTGCTGCGTAAAACTTATGCCGGAATAGTTGGTGGTTCATTCCAGTGTGGTGACCCCTGATAAATAAGGGACTAAGCCAAAAGAAAATGAATGAATGGTTGCTGGGACCTTTTGAGTTTCATAGTATTTTATTCTACTTTGGAGATCGATGGATCACAGCAACCAGCATTTTCAAAATATTTGTATTTTTTGTACAACTGAAGAAAGAAACTCATAAAAATTTAAAACCACATGTAAATGATGAGCTCATTTTCACTTGTGAATGAAATACCCTGTAAAAGATTTCCTGTACTCATTCTCAGGCCCGGATTAAGAATTCAGAGGCCCCTGGGCACAATGTCTACAAGGCCGCACCCCTATAGTTAAATAAAAAAATAAGATTAATATAATATTTTTTAAATAAAATTAATCTATAATATTTTGCCCACATTCACATTAAATAAATGACATAGTACATATATTTATAGTCTACAAAGATTTACCTGATTTTTAAAGCATTTAAAGCACACTTTGATAAAAAAAATACTAATAAAGCTAGTGAATATTAATGGTTTTTAATATACTTGCTCAATTACACTGAAGCAGTACTAAAAATTTATATTTAAGGGTATTTTTAATATATAACTTCTATAAACTTAACTATAACTATCACATTTAACTATAGCACCTCTCCAGTCCAGTTCTATGAATCTGAGTCTTCCATAATCCACACACTGATTAATTATTCCTATTGTCTCCCTCGTGATGAAGAAGAGTAGGCAAAAAGCACTTGATTATAAAGCTGAAAGTATCCGAAATCACACACTGTACCAGATCGCTCCTGTCTCTCTCCTCTTCAGGGGCTTTTTCTGTCTCTCTCTCTGTCTCTCTCTCTCCATGAGGTCAGAGAATATGGGTGAAGCAGGGCGACTAACATTGTAAATACAGATTAATTATATTAAGATGTTGCTAACATTTAACACCAGGTGGAAAATAACTGTTTATAGAATATTTATTATTATTATTATCCTTATTAAATACCTTGTGACTCATTTTATATACTTTATATAATTTATTTAAAATTTTAAACTAAAACATTTCCTATCTAATGTATTTCCAATCTGATATGTAAAGGGGAAAAAAGAAGAACGTGTTCATCAGACGCTGGATTCGAACCAGGTTTATGATCGATCGCCTTAAAACACGTTGTCATGCGCTTTACGAGCTGCGCAACTGACACTGACTGTTAGCTGTGCTTTTTAGTTATGTTGTCTATGTCGATCAAACGGCGCTGGCGAGAAGCATTCAATTAGCTTATTTCAACGAGGTGCGCTATTTGCACTTAGCCTAAATAGACACTCCACAATCAACATTTTTTTCCCCCCTCGCAGGGACCCCAAGTGTGCACGGGCCCCTGGGCCTGTGCCCATAATGCCCATTGGTTAATCCTACCCTGCTCATACTCATAGTGTGCAAATTATACATTGACGATCTGGGGGGTCAATTTTTTCAGATAATGTTAGTTTGTGTAAAAAATGTTTCAATCAAATTTATGACAATACAATTATTAATCATCATTAATAAAATATATTTAAGTTGTCAGTGTTTTGCGGGATAGGCTATTTAGTGTATTCTTGATTAACTATTTTTGTTTTATTTTAGATATTTTTTTTTTATTGCACTTATTTATTTATTTTAGGTCAAACTATTCAAACTACACATCCATTATCACAATTAAAGCCTAGAAATTGGGCATCAATATATTGTAAACTGATAGGGTTATATATTCCTTTCCAGTTACAGTCAGAACTATTAGGCCTCCCCCCCCTGTTTATTTTTCCCCCAATTTCTGTTTAATGGAGAGCTGATTTTTTTAACACATTTCTAAACATAATAGTTGTAATAACTCATTTCTAATAACTCCTTTATCTTATCTTTGCCATGATGACAGTAAATACATTTTATTAGATATTTTTCAAGACACTTCTATACAGTTTAAACTGACATTTAAAGGCTTAACTAGGGTAATTTGGTTAACTAGGCAGGTTAGGGTAATTAGGCAAGTTATTGTATGATGATGGTTTGTTCTGTAGACAATCGAAAAAAAAATAAAGCTTAAGGGGGCTAATGATATTGACCTTAAAATGGTTTTTAAAAAATTCAAAACTGCTTTTATTCTAGCCAAAATAAAACAACTTTCTCCAGAAGACTTCTCTCAAAAAAGACTTTCTCCAGAAGAAAAAATATTAAAATATTATAAGACATACTGTGAAAATTTCCTTTATTTGGGAAATATTTCAAAAAGAAAGAAAATTTCAAAGGGGGGCTATCAATTCTGATTTCAGCTGTATCAAAGACATAATTTGTTACTTAATTTTAGTTTGTAACTTGTAAATTGTTTTAAATTCTAAATTGTAATATACAGTATACATCAGTGTGAAACCTATGAATGGTGGAAAAACATATTCAGTAATATTAAAGCCACCTCGGTCTCCACTTTTGCATGGCCTCTTTTTTTGCTTTACTGATCCCTCAGGTTTTTCCAAACTTTTACAAAAACTTTCCTCCTTTCCCACTCCTGTTGCAATTTCTAGCCAAGAATTATTGGTCATCTGGTTATCTCTATGATCACGCATGGACAAATCATAAAGAAGATGTGTGTACAGTCGTACCTGTTTCAGACAAAATCTCTTCAAAGAGTTTCATATTCAACTCAAATCAAATACGGCACCGCGCAAACTGTTCACTCAAGTCTTAAAACATTATGTGAGCTCCGCCAGCCGAAACTCATGTCGCGCGCACCCAAAGTGAACATCCGCAAACACAGCGATGACGTCAAATTCGCCGTGCTCACTGAGTTCAATAGCAGAAAGCTGATTGGATTGCATGTCGGCCTCATTTGTAGTTGTAATACCGCTAATTACAATTGGACTAGTGAAATGAAGAACTACAACACCACGAAAACCAAGCAACAGCATCAAAAAAGAATATCAATGAGCATTAGATGTAACGTTACATAGACATCGGAAAATGAAGACCTGTGCAAAATATTTAAGACCTAAAACAGCAAATTTAAGACTTTTTAAGGCCTTAAATTTAAATGTTTAAATTTTAGACTTTTTAAGACCCCGCGGAAACCCTGTAAAGGCACATCACATGACAGTAACTACAGGAACGGCCACAAACTTGTAAATAAAGATTCGCTGTCATTTCTGGAGGGGATTCGCCATAAAGACCAAGTTGTGGGCTACTAAAAAGACCAGCGTGATCAGACGATCATTATCCAGAGGATGATAATGTGTAAAACGGCCATAAATGAGGTTGGTGTCGCGATGTTCTTTCCTTTGAGTGCACATGCACATTAGCTCGGGCAACCTAAAAATATGCAGACTTTTGTTTGATTTAGACGTTTAGAAATGAAACTTATGAGACAACTGTTGTTTAATTTTATTGGTGATTCCAAATATGTAATGTAATGTAATGTAATAAGCTTGGCAAACAGTTTTGGAGAATTTGATGTTTCCCCATTCAGACAGAATGCTCGAGCATACTGCCCTAGAGGCGTTTCAAAGATGGCCGCCTTGTGAAATGACTTGCCTTAAAGAGGCTTTGATAAAACTCCAAATGGTTTTTTGAATTAGAGTTAGATGGTTCTATTTAGAACCATTTAAGGGTTCTTTTTTATTTATCATTGAATTGAATGAAGAATTTGATCAAAAATAAATCCAATTCAGAAAATTCTAATTGTTTCAATTGATTTACTCATTATACAAAATATTTTTTAAATAATATTTAAAATTGCACCTCTGCATACTTTATATTAGATGGCAGATCTACCTCTAAACCTTTTACATTTTATTATTTAATTAGTAAACATAATTAACAGCTTAATAGCTTTCTGAAGCCACTAACATCTACTTCTGCTGTAACATTCTTCTGCAAACTCCAACATTCTGTTCCAATAGCTTAAATCCTTGCACCTGAAATTGCCAGTAGATTTATTTGTAAGATTCTCTAAACTTTCACTCGCACAGAGATCACAGTCTTGTCCTCGCTGAGACATTTTAAAGCTGTTGTCTAGACCCTGCTCCCCTTGAACGATTGGGCCTGAGATCATTGTATTTGCTCATGCCTCGTTAGCTTGCCTCTACTTGGCCTCAGTCTTTTCAGGTCACGTCCGAGGTCTCTGTGCGTCTGGTCATTTGCACCGCAGTCACACACAAATCCTGCTGCGCACATGCCTGTGCTAATGACTGATGGTGCAGCAGGGCAAATGGAGCATCGGGTCTTGCTTAATTAAATACTGCTAAAAAAAAACACACTGTTTGGATAGTTTTAAGGGGATGCAGGCGGGTCTCTAGTAAACATTTTGGATGCTTTTTAATGTGTACATTATTGCAGTGTTTTTCAACTGCGTTCCTGCAGGACCACCAACACTGCATGTTTTGCATGTCTCCTTTGTCTGTCACACCCATTACAGGTCTTTCAGTCTCTACTAATGAGCTGGTGATCTGAATCCGGTGTGTTTGGTTAAGGAGATACGGAAAATGTGCAGTGCTGGTAGACCTCCAGGAATGTGGTTAAGAAACACTTCATTAGTGGATTTCTAATTTATCCAGTGAAACAGCTTTTTGGAGTATATTTAATATTAAAGTGTGCACAAAGATAGATGCTCAACCCATGCAGATGATTCATTGACATCCAATGAGCAATTAAAAATGTCAAAAATGCAAATCCATTTGATGTCAAATGACTACCTTGATGTAAAAAAGACATCAAATTAACATCTAACATTGGTGTCAAAAACACATCAAAAATCAAATACAGGATCTGTAATCTGGGTCACACTTTATTTTGACGGTCCGTTTGTTGAATTGAAGTTACAATGCAACTAACTATTTTTTATTTATTTTATTAATAATTTTTAAACAGGAAAAGATTAAGATAATCGGGCCTGACTCAGCATGAATGCTGTTTTTTCCGCAGGTTCCTGCTCTGCAGAACATAGAAACATACAGACACAGCATCCATCAACACATGAGAACAATACAAACAATTACCAAACATACAAAATAGAGGGAGACAGGCTACTAACTCAGTGGCTACAGCGATAGTTCACTATCAGATGATGAGCATGGGATTTTTTAAAATGTCTTAATGTTGGTATTGTTTTTAGATGTTGAAGTATATTGGAGTATATCATTAGATTATAAGTAGACTGTTAGGTTGGGGTTGGGGTTAGGGTTAGTGTAAGTTGACATGTAATTGCAAAGTTTCTTATAGTCAGTTAAATGTCTGTTGAAGGACTGTTAAATGTCAGTGTCAACAGATATTAAGCAGACAGTCTACTAATACTCAAATGGACCATCAAAATAAAGTGTTATTGTAATCTGTAATGTTTTTTGGCACCAATGTTAGATGTTAATTTGATGTCCTTTTAAGTTTAAGTTTACATGCAATGTAGGGATACAGAATCCAATGTAAATTTGTCATTTGTAAGCTTTCAGACAAATAAAATATGTTTTATATTTTTTTAATTGGGTGGTCAAAAGGGCATAAATGTGTGGATGTCAAATGTACATCAAGGTTTTTACATACATTTGTTTTGGATTTTTAATGTGTTATTTGATGCCTTTTTCAGATCAAGGTGCCTGCTGGAAGGTGCCTGCAAACAAAAGTCTTTGTACTGGTCTAAACAGAGTTTTGTTTGTTTGTATTTTGATCAATTCAGATGTTCCAAATTGATTCAATTTGGATTCGTAATATCTAATTTCTTGATTCAATTCTCAACACTTGATTTAAACGAATGAATACAGATTTGATGTAGGGCATCACGGTGGTGCAGTGGGTAGCACGATCGCCTCACAGCAAGAAGGTCGCTGGTTTGAGCCCCAGCTGAGTCAGTTGGCATTCCTTTGTGAAGTTTGCATGTTCTCCCCGTGTTCGCTTGGGTTTCCTCCGGGTGCTCCGGTTTCCCCCACGGTCCAAAGACATGCGATATAGGTAATTTGGGTAAGCTAAATTGTCTGTAGTGTATGAGTGTGAATGAGTGTGTATGTATGTTTCCCAGTGATGGGTTGCAGCTGGAAGGGCATCCGCTGCATAGAACATATGCTGGATAAATTGGCAGTTCATTCCACTGTGGCGAGCCCAGATTAAATAAGGGATTAAGCCAAAAGAAAATAAATAAGCTTTAATACAAATGCTATTTTAAAAATCATTAGTGGCCATCAATGTACAAAATTGTTAGCTAATAAAAAGAAATGTATGAATCTCTATATTAGTCTTATTTCAGGCACACATGGGTACATTAAAAGTTTAAAATATTAGGTTTTGTCACTCCAAATCTGCCAGCAAAAAAACTACATATCCAGTCATGCACCACTCACACACCTGGCCTAGATCCCCATGATTGCAATCAGACACAACTAAAGCTGTTTTTGAAGCGGTTTCCTTGCCTTGTAGGCTTTGACCCTAGCTTTGTTGTATTGTTTCTTCCAGTCTGCTGCCTGCCTTTTGACCATCCACCTGTTTACTGACCGTGTCTCTGGATTTCCTGTATACATCTGTTTGCCCCTGTGTTGACCTATGCTTGCCTGACCATTCTCCCAATAAACCTTCATTTGGATCTGCTCGTCCTTGTCAGGGTCCCACTTCACATTAAAGATTCTATGTGCATACATTGAGTAGCCAAAATCCGGAATATAGAATATAGAAAAAAGATTGGTCTGCCACCTTTGAGAATTTTCTATAGAAATCCACCTTATTTTACAAACCAATACATAAATAAAAAAATCTCAAAATAATGCACAATAACAAATTAGATATTCTTATATATACAGTTGAAGTTAGAATTATTAGCCGCCCCAATTATTAGCCTTTTAAATATATTTCCCAAATGATGTTTAACAGAGCAAGGAAAATGTCACAGTAGGTCTGATAATATTTTTTTTCTTCTGGAGAAAGTCTTACTTGTTTTATTTCGGCTAGAATAAAAGCAGTTTAGATTTTTTTAAAGCCATTTTAAGGTTAATATCATTAGCCCCCTTTAGCTATATATTTTTGATAGTCTACAGAACAAGCCATCATTATACAAAGACTTGCCTAATTACCCTAACCTGCCTAGTTACCTAATTAACCTAGTTAAGCCTTTAAATTGCCCTTTAAGCTGAATACTAGTGTCTTCACTCAAAATTATTTTTTTTTTACTAGTTCAAACTACTTAATTAAAATGAGCTGAAACAACACCATTTTAGATTTTTCATTGGGACAACTTAATTTTTTTATTGTCAATCCATATACATTTGTTAAAAGTGTTAAGTTAACTTAATCGATTTGTGTTGGGACAACATGAATGAATTGTGTGGAAGCCTGCATTTTTTACAGTGTTGAAGAAATACCTAGTAAAATATTATGTACGGTCTTCATGGCAAAGATTTATTGGAAATTAGAAATTGTGATAATTAATTACCTTGATTTCTCTTGCAAAACATTTCCTGACATTACCATGTTTCCATGTGTCCTTAAAAAGGCAAACATTATAGTTTTAAACAGAAAAATGTCGATAACACTCACTTAAATTGTGATCAGAGCAATATGAAAATGTAGATGTAAAATATATTAAACTGAATATTGAATTTAACATGAAAAAAACTAAGCAATTAGGATAGACTTCCATAAGTTTTTAAAATCTATTGTTCAAAAATATAGTTAAAGCATTAATATTGTAAAAATATTGTTATAAGACAAAAAATATAAATATATTTATTTATTTAGAAATTATATTTATATATAAAATATATTTATGCACATTTTTATATTCAGATTGTATACAGTTTTACAAAACAAAATGAGGCAAAATAAAATTCATTAGTTTAGTGGTTCTGAACCAAGGGGAGTCTTAAAATGATTTCAATTTAGTTGCATTAACACAACATATTAAAAACCCAAAAACATGGGGAGTGATAAAGGCTAAGAATTAATGCTGTGGAACAAAAATGGGCTGAAACTGAAGCACCAAATATTTCATTATGCCAGAAATGACAAATTTTTTGGAAAGCTCTTAATAATTGGATAAAACTGGTTTACATTTGTCTCTCTCTGTCTGGCTTTCATTTCACACATCGCTACTGAAGGTATTAGAGACCTCTTGGAAATGACACACTCCTTTGTATTGACAAAAACACTGGCAGCACTTTTGAATATTACTGTACAGCTGTTGTCCATATTTTTGTAGTCTATTGAAGTACATATGCCTAATTGGTTTTAGAGATGTGTGCAGTTATTCTCTCCCTGTGTGTGTGTGTGTGTGTGTGTGTGTGTGTGTGTGTGTGT
>CAIGQZ010035027.1:1637553-1680268 GCA_903798205.1 Danio tinwini
TGAGTGAGTGAGTGAGTGAGTGAGTGAGTGAGTGAGTGAGTGAGTAAAAAAATAAAATAAGTGTTTATCACGTTACAAAAGTTTGGGGTCTGTGTGATTTTTACCAAAAGTGAATTTGATAGCAAAATACAATAAAACAGGTATATTTTAAATCGTTATTAGAATTTTAAACATTATTTTTTAGCATTTAAAGGTGTAACTGTCACAATCACCAGCGATGACAGCCTGAGATCGCTGGTAAACACATACACATTCACATGGACTACAAATCCGCCATGTTTTGGACTACAACTCCATACATGCACTCCGCTCTCACACATGTTCCAGATCATCACTGATTACACTCCGACAGCTGTAGCTACTCCAGGACTGATTATTGCACTACATAAGGAACACAAACACTAACACTGTTGCTGAGTCTTGCGATCTGAACAAGTGAACATTACGACGCATTTCTCCTTGCCTTGCCTTCTGTGTTAGACCTTTGTTTTGTTTTGTTATTCCCTGTATGCCGCCTGCCTTGTGACCTTCTGCCTGCTATTATGACTACGACTCTGGGTTGCCCATATACATCTGTTTGTTCCTGTTTTGACCACTGCTTGTCAGACCAACCTACTAAAAGTCCTGCATACGGATCCTCACTAAGTTGTAGCGTCTATTCTTGTTACAGTAATAGAATAAATTGATATATATACATTACATCAGGGGTGTCCTGGAGAGTTTAGCTCCAACCCTAATCAAACACACCTGAACCAGTTGATCAAGCTCTTATTATTTATACTAGAAACTTCCTGGCAGGTGTGTTGAAGCAAGTTGGAGCTAAACTCAGCAGGACACCGGCCCTCCTGGACCGTGGAATTTTTGTGTTTCAAAAAAACATTAACATGCAGTTTACATGTTTCTGTTGCCTCAGTACAAACACAGACAGCACATTTCACAATATACACATTAAACTAACCACAGACCTTATGCATCTTCGGGAGGCCACTAAATATTTTTTTAAAATCTGTATATCCTGCATTTTACACTCTGACGATCTGTGAACAATCCTTCCTTACTCTGATCTGCTTAAAACCTGTCATGTTTTCAAAATAAGAGGCCCAATTACATAGTAAGTATAGTACAAGCTTATATGAGCTTACAAATAAGGGAAAAAGTATCATTGTATTATCTTGAAACATTGTGACCAATCAAATGCAGCAAATTAATGATCCCGTATGTTTTGTTTCTATTGTTTTTTTACCTGGATTTTATAACCACAGAATTTACATGAGAATGAGGGAATAAAGGGTGCTTAAGGCTCACAATGTTTTCACTTTTCAATTTAATGCATTCTTCATTAATCCTTTAAAAGCCAAAAACCTTACTAAATAACCTTTAAATGGCAAACTGTGTTTTCACTTTAAATATGAAACAAATAATATAATCTTACACAATTTGCAAATAAATTAAATTAATTTATTTACTTTTCTTAGGCGAAAACGAATCGTCGCAGTCTAAAAAGCAAGCAAAATCAAGCATGAATGTGAAGGCACACAAAGAAAATCCTTTCAAAATGATTCATTTTCAAATTTACGTTCAAGCCTCCAGACCTTTATCCACCTCTGCTGTTTGACACATTTCAGACCTGTTGTCCTCGCATGCTGTGTCCCACTTCCACAGCTGAACCCTGTTAGAGAAGAGCCTTACACGCGAGTCCATCATCTCGGTCAGAGAAAATACGCATTGCTTGTTTCTGCCCTGGGGAACTGGAGAGCAGCTAATTGTGTAGAAAGTGTGGCCTTTTGAGTCGCTCAGCAGCCAATCAGAGTCCACCGTGATTTTGCCAGGCATGTTCTGATTCTTCACTCCAATGGAAATGTATTTTCATGCTCATGGCGATGCATCACTGCTAGTAAGCAGTAACAACAAGCAATACAACTGTTCTAGTAACATAATGAAAAATAAAGCTTTAATAAAAGAATGTAAGGTGTATTATTATGTTTATTTGAATATATATACATACATTTTTGTTATTATTATATGTTATTATTTGTTTATTATTCTGTGAAACTTTTTAATAAAGCTGCTTGACTGTATAACTATTAAACAAAGTGCGACTGTAACCAAAGATCACAAAACAAAACAAGACATGATACCATAAGGAGGATCCCTGCAGACCCTTTTTGTATAAATGTGTCAATGTGAATAAGTCATTAGACTGTAAAATAACATATGATAATCCTACTTTCCAAAACAAAATAATGTTTAATAAAAAATTGTATTATATTATTATAAAATAATAATAAAACTGAATAATTCATGTCCTAATATATTTGCTCAAGTTACGAAATAGGAATTTTGTAAAAAGGATGTTCTGATTCTGACTTGAAACCTTGCAATCTGGACTTTATTTTTTATCTTTCTTAAATGTGACGCACCACAAAACCAGTCATAAAGATTAATTTTCTAAAAACCTTTGTTAGGATCAAACAATATTTCTATTATGATGATCACCAGCAATAGAGCAGTTTCAGATCACTGGAGAACTACACATCTGTTACAAATATGAACTACAGATCCCATCATGCTCCTCACACACACACCAGTTCCAATTCTCTCCCTGATTGCACAGACACAGCTGGAAGCTCTTCATTCTCTGATTACATAGACTACATGGGCACCTTTCACATACACATTGCTGAGTCTTGTTTACCTCGCATAGCATTACAAAGCGTTTTTACTTGTTTGTCCGCCTGTGTTTTTGACCCTTTGCATTGTTTATTGTTCTTGTTGATTCTTTGACGCCTGTCTTGAACTTTTGCCTGTTTTTCAACTATGCTCTTTGGATAATCCTACATGCTCCAATTTGTCCCTGTTGTTGACCATTGCCTGTTTAATAAACTGCATGTGTATTCTGAACTCTGTTGTCACCTGACTCACCGTTACAAATTGTATGAGAAAAATGAGTGTTCAAAAAAATCTAAATACTGAGAAAATTTTAAAAGCCTTTAAAGTTATTAAAATTAAGTGCTTAATCAAAAGTTAAGTTTTGATATGTTTACTCAAAGAATTTTACAAAATGGATTCAAGGAACATGATCTTTACTTATTCCCTAAAAGTAGCTGTGGCTATTGCAAAAATGGAAAATTATTTCCTTATGAATGGTTCATGCCTTACATGTCTGGCACACATTTTTTACTTTAAAATCTCAAAAGTTAGTCACAATTCCAGGAAGAAAAAAATATATATGAACTGCAAAATATACTCAAAATATAATACTTTTAAAAATATGCATGCATAAATTCACAGAGAAGAAAAGTCTAAACTCTCAGAAATAAACTTGCGATAACCTTTTTCCATTTTTTTTTTTGCTTTCATAATGATATTCTACTTCACTGGGATGTGGATTTCTAGTATTTTGTGCCTACCAAATGACAAGCAATAACAGAGAGCTAATCAGAGCAGTTTTGGTGCATTTTTGTCGGCTGGCTTATTGCATGAATATTAGGCCTTACGCAACCACTAAATGATTTCACACCAAGACTTTCATTGATTTCATCTCTCCTGCTTTCCATAGAGTTTTGTGACTAAACAAACATCGGGCTTGTGCAAACCCAACAAAAACAACGTCTGAGTTTCAAAGCGCACCGAGTCCAAAGAAAACACAGGCGCTGAGTGATGTAATGACAGCCGAGCGTCCTTTGATTGCAAACAAAGGGAATATGGACAATTTTTGGCAGTATGGAAGAAAGTGGGATTTTCTCTGCCGTCTTTGGGGCTTTGAGAGCTCCCATCAACCAGACATGGGCGCAGACTAAGCCAGGATTAAAAGAAAGCGCTTGACCTACTTGCTTTTTAGGAGAACGCTGCGGTTGCCTGTCTTTCCTTCTCAGTCACTGTAAGGCACGTCGCACAGGTTTATCCTATTTGAGGCTGTAATTACGGCAGGTGGCTTACAGTTTCAGAGACGCCTCGCGACAGCAGAGCAATTGAAATCAATTATCAGCAGTATCTCCTGAAGGTCTTAGATTTCTGCTGGCTGGTTTGCAGTCTGTGGAGAAGCACACTAGCTGAGCACACTAACTTGCATGCATTTGCCAGTGTCTGCATTTATAAGCAGGCAATCTGTCATTCTAAGTAGTATAGTTTCAGTGTGTTGGGTTGCACAAAGGCTGGAGGGGAAAAAAAGTCTCAAAAAGGACATTTTCCCCCTCAAAGAATCGCTGACTTGGGAGCTGAGCTGAAACTCAGCAATACTGAGCACTGGGAACACAGAAAATTGACTATACTTATGCAGAGATCTGAGAGCAATGGAAAGTACAGTACACAACATATATACTGTAGTTAAAGACAATTATTACAAATATTGCAGTAATTAATTATAATTATTAATGAACACAAATATTGATATAAAAAAAAATAACTCAAGAGTTTTAATGTCTTATTTTCTACACAGCAAAATCCCAAGTGTAGAAAGTATTTGGTTCCACACTACAGAGTTACAGCAGTCAAATAATAAAAAAAAAAACATAAAAAATCTAGTCAATAAGTAAAGTAAATACTTGTGTAAATACACAAAAATAAATACATACCACAATGGTTTCATCTAACAAAAATATTTTCAGTAAATCTCACTAGACTTTTGCAGACATTAGAAATAGTCAGCTAAGTAATAAGTAAAGCTGCTGATTCTGTTTATGGGGTTGTTTAATGATCCTGATGAGCTGAGATTTTGAGATATTTATTGAGCTTTCCATTGAGTTCCTAAGGCTATGTCCACAGAAACACAGTTATTTTTGTAAAAAAAAACTTTTTCCCCTTAATTTTCTAAAAAACACAGACCCTGGTGATTTGAAAATCTTCCCCTGACAAGAGTTTTTAAAAATGTAGGTTTCAGTGACCTGATACCTGATACTGTGCTTTTGTGTAAAAAAGCTGCAATTTAGACAATACCCATGTTTGTTTGGACAGTAAGGCCTAAGATTGTGACTGAATTTGGATTTAGTTTTGTTTTCTTCTGTGTTTATGATTTTTAACAGCAGGAGTTCATTATTCTCTGTTCAATCAGCACTTTAACTCTGCTCCAGTGGTATTTGAACTCTTTGTAGAATTGGAACCAGTGGGAGATGTTCATTTTACTCTGAGGATTTTGCTGTCTATCAAATTGTGTATCAAAAAGTCAGTCATTCATTCATTCATTTTCTTTTCGGCTTAGTCCTTTTATTAATCTGGGGTTGCCACAGCGGAATGAACCGCCAACTTATTTACGCAGCAGATGCCCTTCCAGCTGCAACCCATCACTGGGAACACTTATTAACACACATACACTACAGACAATTTAGCCTTCCAAATTCACCTATTGTGCATGTTTTTGTACTGTGGGGGAAACCGCAGCACCCGGAGGAAATCCACGCGAACACGGGGAGAACATGCAAACTCCACACAGAAATGCCAACTGACCCAGCCGAGGCTCAAACCAGTGACCTTCTTGCTGTGAGGCGAACTTGCTATCCACTGCGCCACCGTGCTGCCATGTATCAAAAATGTCTACTTTAAAGTAAAGATATCAAGATATAAGTTATGTTTAGATGGGGTATTATGAAAGCAAAAAATCATTAAACAAGACCGATAACTTTGATTTATTTACTTATTAACACATTATTACCTATTTCCCCATGGTTTATGTACTTACAAGATATTTGCCCACCGGCAACTATAGTTGCCACTTGAACATTTGACATAGTATACAAAAAAATATAGATCTATTGAAAGATTTGTTTTATTTGGGTGAATCTAGAGACCTTCAAGATTATGTTGATATACATTTGTAAACAAAAAATAATTTTTTGTATCATGAAAATTGCCTTTATTTGGGGGGTTTGCATCCATTTTGCATCCTGAAACTAGGGGTAGGAAGTTGATGGCCTTTTTTTCCTTTCCTGAAATATTTTATTTGGTAGTTTGCTTGCATGTCATTGAGAAAAAAAAAATGATTAACATGTAAAAAATTACTCATAAAAGAAAAAATGGCAACTATGAACTTCGGCAACTATAGTTGCCAGTGGGATTAAATGGGTTAACACACTTTTATTAACACACTATTCCTGTATTAAGTATTAACTAACACACTGTTATTAATTAGTATTAATAACTAGTTATTAAAGTTAAAGTATGTTTGTACAAAAAAATAATATGTATTTTTTTCAGTAACAATTCTAAATAGACAAATTCATTTATTTTTTTCTATGGCATGTTGAAATTCTTGATTCTGATTGGCTGGAGGGTGTGCATTCAAACCGTTTAACACACAGGTATAGTTCAAGTCAGTTTTGATCACATGGATGCTTTGAGGCATTGTAATGTTTTCCTTTACCCTTTGTGTGTAATGTATCTGTGTGTTTATATAAACGCAGGCTCATTCTGATTACGTACCCCTATATGCATTTCTTTAGAGAGCAAAATACATTCCAGGAGCTATGTTTCTTTGCAGTTTTTGTTTTCGCGAATCCACCAGAGGCCGCTGTGTACACTTTTTTAGATCTCAAATTTCTCTGGCGAATGCCATTCGTGCCTGCTGTTCTCACGTAAATCCATCAGAGGCTGCTGCTGATTGATTGACTGACTGACTCACTGACCAACCGACCAATACTCCCACTCTCCCCCTTCCCTAAACCCAACAAATAGTGTTTTCAAAAGCACTGATTGACCCACCCACCCCCTTCCCTAAACCCAACCGCAGTGTTTTAAAATGCAATCCAGAAAAAGAAAAGCCCCCTGACGTTTTCAGATTTTACCACATTCTCACCCTGTTATTTACTTATTTATTAAATTTTTTAGCTTTTGTTTTTGTCTTATCTGCTTTCTGGAACCGTTCTTCACCAGACTCGAACCCCGTTGTACATGTCGAGATATCAGACAAACTGGTAACAGTGAAATAGGCGTGCATATGGAGGTAAGGGGTCATCTAGTAAGCGAGAAAAGGAATGGTGTCATACTGCCCTGTAGAGTTCGTTTTAAAGATGAAATGCAGCCATACGTAGCTACATAATTCACAATCTCCAGAAATGTATATTTCTACTTTTCAGAATGAGCTTATGTTGCTATATCTACAGTAGGATCTACAGAGTTACAAAGCGCATAGTTTTAAAGTTCAAAAGGGTTTATTCTATCTAACTGAAAACAGTAACCTAGACCTGCCAAAAATTCATTGATCCAATTCCAAATCAATGAAATATTAGCAAAATGCTAATACAAACATAAAGTAAAGCTTTAGTAATCTGTAGTGTTTATTGCTATGTTTTGAAAAAGTTACAAAAAAAAATCTGTGAAAACGTTTGCTTAAATTGTGCTGAAGAGTTGGTTTCAATCAGTCTGTTTGATCATCTCTTCATCAGGATCTCACTATTTTAACTGATACTGTAAAATCCAATAACATCATTAATAGTTTGATTAAAATTCCCTTAAAAGTCTTTAGAAACTGAAATCTGAAAATCTTTAGAAATCTAAAACTTCAGATAATGGAAAGAGTTAATTTATGGCACATTCTTGAGGCATTTGGCCGATTACAAATGCACTCATTCAGAGCGAGTCAGCTGTCCGATAAAAACACTCTGGGCTGTTTAGAAGGAGGGGTTTTGTGGAAACCCCAAACCCATACAAGCATTTCAGACAAACTGGGAAATAATGTATAGTAGCCTGCAATGAAAAAAAAGTGTGAAGAATAAAGTTGCAATCCATAATGAGAGCAAATAAGGAGTTAGATTTAGTCTTTTATGTTTTAAACGTTTCAACTTCTTTTACAAAGCACAAGATCCACTCCAAATGCACACTGTATATCCACAAGCACTGCTTCTGATCTTCCCTTTCTGAACTTCTGAAAACCATGTGCTTTTATTCCAGCAACTGACACATTTCTCCAGTTTAAAGAGATAGTTCGCCCGAAAAAAAAAATTCTGTCATTATTTACCCTCCTTTCATTTGTCCCAAACTTGTTTGAGTTTCTTTCTTCTGTTAAACACAAAGCTATTGTGAAGAAAGCTAAAAAACCTGTAACCATTGACTTCCATAGTATTTGTTTTTCCTACTATGGATTTCAATGGTTTCAACTTTCTTCAGAAAGTTTAATTTGTGTTTGTGGAAAAAAACTCACAAAAGCTTTAAAACCACTTAAGAGTGAGTAGATATTAAGTAAATAGTTATTTTAATTATGTGCTTTGCTGCCAATAAGGGTTTTTGTGAGCATTTGACATATTTGTATTTGACTTAATTTAATACTCATGTTAAGTATGATGTCGTTCCTTTTCTTGCTTACAGCTGGCCGCTTACCTCTGTATGGACGGTTTTCCTGCTGTTACCAGTTTGTCCAGTTAGCTCGCCATACATTAGTGGACTAGAGACATAGACAGGGGTGGATTTAACCAATAAGCGAAGTAAGCAGCCGCTTAGGGCCTCAGGAAATTTGGGGGCCCCCAATAAATACCTTGAAGTATAAATTATACACATAACATCGTTTTCTATCATATTTTGTATAGTGAGGGTCTAACAAACTAAGTTTTTACGTAATTATAACATCTACGCAAATTTGTCCTAATCATGGAGCAGTGAAGTCAGGTAAAGATTCAGTATTAAAAACAAATGTATTATTTTCGATTTATTCATTTTTTGTTGTTGTTGTGAATTCATTTTAAGAAAACAAATCACTTAAAATATTTCATTAAGATAAAACATGCAAAAGGAGATTCAGTTATAAGAAAAAACTGTTAAAAAAATAATAATAAATAAATAAATAAATAAATAAATTATAAAACTACAAAGGGTGCATTTTAGGACTGTTGGATCCCATGGCTGGAACTGCTTAGGGCCCCCAAATCACTAAATCTGCCCCTGGACACAGAGAGGAGCTGACCACGATTACAGGGTTCGAGTCTGGTGAAGAACGGTTCCAGAAAGCAGTTAAGACAAAAACAAAAGCCAAAAAATTAAATATACTAGTAAATAACAGGATGAGAATGTGCTAAAATCTGAAAACGAGATAAAAATCAGACAAGGGCTGTTATTTTTCTGGATTGCTTTTTAAAACTGTTGGTTGGGGTTAGGGAAGTTGGTGGACCGGTTAATCGGTGCTTTTGAAAACAACCACAACCATAGTCCCAAAGACATGCGGTATAGGTGAATAATAGGTAACTAAATTGGCAGTAGTTAAGTGTATGTGTGTGTGTGTGTGTGTGTGTGTGTGTGTGTGTGTGTGTGTGTGTGAGAGAGAGAATGAGTGTGTATGGGTGTTTCCCAGTGCTGGGTTGCAGCTGGAAGGGTATCCGCTGTGTAAAACATGCTGGAATAATTGGCGGTTCATTCTGCTGTGCCGACGCCTGATAAATTAGGGACGAAGCTAAAGGATAGTGAGTGAGATGGGAAACTAGGTAACTAGACCTCATATCCTATTGATACATTAATATAAACTAACTTACATTTCCAATTTGTTTGTAAAATGTTTGTTGCCAATTTTATGAAAGTAGCCAAGCAGCATCAAACCCTGCGATATAGCTACACAACACTGCTTAAAAAGGCGGCCCATGTATCATCATCCTGACGCAAACTCCCAGAGTTCAGCATGTAGTTTTGCGGCTGTTAGATCAAAAACAACAGCTGCCATTCATGTTCATACACTCTAATAATAATGTTGTAGACATGTCTATCTTTATAAATAATGTCTTACATTTTACACTGAATTCTGTCCAAAATATATTGCACTTTTTTCTTTTGCTAAAATACATATTTATCATATTTGACTGCAAACAATATTTTTTTGCATTAGGCTAAAGCTCTGCATGAGCAGTTCTATACATTTCTATTAGACTATTCATATTCTATACATTTCTATTAGACTTTTTTCCTAAATCTGACTACAACTGGTTCATTTCTTCCAACTGAATGTTGACAACTTTTTCTAATGAAGGTCTAAAAGAAGGTGCTGTCTTTTCCTTTCTATATCACAATGACATGATCCGGCAACTAATTACAATAGAAACAGCCAAAAAAATATTGCCATAGTTTACACCAGAACAGCCCTCCAGAGAACAGTTATTGACAACATGACTACTAAGTAATGACACAAGGACATGTCATTCTGATGCCACTGATACGTTCATCAACACAGAAATTTCGTTTTGAGAGATGAACTAAGGATTTTGAGCAGGTGATTGGCTTTTGCAGGTAATCCATGGTGTTTTGCTATTTATAAGTGTTGTTTTGAGAATTTCACTTTGGCCTACTGCTTTGCAAATTTCAGTTCTGATCTGAGAAATGTGGTAAAGTGACTGAGAAAAACTGTAATACATTTATTATATGTGAAAAGCAACATACACAGCCGTGACTAACCTACAAAACATGCTTGTGCATGATCTTTTTACACGTGATAAATTCAGGATCTATTACATTATATTTTATTCATAAATTGCCCAGTATAGTTACTTTTGTTGTAAAATATTTGTTAAAAATTATTAATTGAAGACAACAGTATAGGCCATTATGTAAAATATAATAAAAATTGTCAATAAAAAAAACTATAAAAACGTATAAACTTATCAGAAATAAAGGAAATAAATCGCAATACATTTTTTATAAAGTATTTAATTGTTTTAGTACTAAATGTACAAATATGTACAACTAAATTTACAAAAAAGCTATATTTTGAGCGGTATTAGATTGAAAGACCAGAGAAACCCGGGCAGTATAATCGGAAGTGGACAGAAGGCTTACAAGCATTTAAACGGCATGTTTTTGAACTGGAATGTGTCTCTCTTGTTTACCAGTGATTCGATCGAGCAAAAGGCATCTTATTACTCTGTAAACAGGGCAGCATCAGTCATGTTAAATTCGCCGACTCCTTCTGTCATATCTCTGAAGCCATCCGTAGTATGTACAGTGCGCTATAGCCTTGAAAAAGCCACACGCTGCAGCACGCAAGCGCGCAATGAGAAAAAATATGCTGACTGCTTCAAACAGGCGCTCATATTATTGCGCAAAAATATAGATTGCGCCACCAAACACGTGAAAAAGAAAGTAACGACCGTGGTTTAAAAAATGTAAGAAGTAGAAAGTACAGATATTTGTGTAAAAATGTAAGAAGTAAAAGTCAAAAGTTGTCAAAAAAATAAGTAGTGGAGTAAAGTACTGATACTCGAAAAAACTACTTAAGTACAGTAACTATTGGTTTGGATTAGGGAAGTAGGAGAGTGGGTTAGCTGATCGGTCAGTCATTCAGTTAGTCAAACAGTCAGTCGACAGTGGCGGACATCCTCTGGTGGATTTACATGAGAACAGCAGGCATGAATGGCACTCGTGAGAAAAATTTGAGATCTTAAAAAGTGTACACAGCGGCCTCTAGGGGATTTGCAAAAACAAAAACTGCAAAAAAACGTAGCTCCTTGGGACGTATTTGGTGCACCCCAGAAAAGTATATAGAGGTACATTTTCAGAATGAGCCTGGTTTGGAAATGTGGCTTTCTGTGCTCTTAGTTCATATCTATGAGCTCAAAAAAGTATATATCTAGAGTTAAAACTGACAATTCTTTAAAACATTTTCTTTATTTGTTGTTGAGTCGTAACAGAAGCACAAGCTGTAATGTCTTCTGAAAAGGGGGCACCGAGAAGCAATTAAGTAAAGTTTATTTATAAACTAATTTCAAGAGGATCACGTGCTTATGATTGCTAGCGGCTGGACCCACATTATCCAATTCATTACGCACCAATCAGATGATCCCTAAGCTACTTTAAATACCCTGGGTTTCATATCACCACTATCTTCGCTTTGAAGAATGCCCCCTTCCACCCCTACTCCTCCTCTTTCCTAGATGGGTGACACGGTGGCCCAGTGCTTAGCGCTGTTGCCTCACAGCAAGAATGTCAATGGTTCTAGGCTTTACCAACCAGCGGGCATTTCTGTGCGGAGTTTGCACGTTATCCCCGTGATCACGTTGGGTTTATGCCGGGTTCTCCGGTTTCCTCCCACCGATTAAAAACATGCAACCTAAGTTATTGATTAACCAACACTATAGACTTGCACCCTATCTAGTACCCATCTCATTAAAGACAACTACTATCTGCTCTTCAATCACTACGACAGGGGAGTTCTCGAGATCTACCTGAGCTCGATCTCCCCTCTCGCCTTGCAACGGGAGGGAGCCCCGGGCTCGAGGATCTCATGAGCTCAGGGCTCTCTCCCGGGACAGCATGCCAAACAAGCTTATAATTAATCATCAGCTAAGTGTGAACTCTTGAATTTGCATTTGAAGAGACAAACTAAAACAGCATGTTTTTGCTTCCCTTCAAAACAACACATTTATAGCATTATAAAAAATGACAAATGGCATTTAGAACTGAAATGTCACAAACACATTCTAGGAACAGCCATGTCCATATATTATATCAGCGGTGGTGTAAAGTAACAACTAACAAATACTCAAACTACTGTAATTGAGTAGTTTTTATCAGAAATTGTAAATTACTAAGTAGTTTTAAAAATGTGTACTTTGACTTTTCCTTGAGTACATTTTTTGTGCAGTATTGGTACTTTTACTCCACTACTTACCTTCAACATGCAGTCACTACTTTATTATTTTCTTGTCTATGGGGATTAGAAAAATCTGTCCTGTGATTCCTGTACAATCAAATCGCACATTGAAGGTAAATCGCATCATGATGAACAACCTCAAGACTTGGGTGTTTTATAATTGCAGCAAACTTTGGAAGCATTAAAAGTGTCCAAGAAAATGTCCAAAATCTTTACACACAATGACCCAGAGACTGTTTAGATGCATGTGACTGATGAGAAGATGATGGATGTTTACTGTATGATGACCGAAATGGCTTTAAACAACCAGCAGGCACAAGACATCAACATAACGTTAGATTGACGTTGTACCCCAACGTCATGGGGATGTTGCTTTTTGTTTGAAAACGTCATGCTGACATCAATGTCCAACGTCAGGCTGACGTCAATGTCCAACGTCCAACCTAAAATCAACCAAACATCAATGTCTAATGATGTTACAGCTTGACGTTGTGTGGACGTTACCACTATGATGTCTATGAGACACTGGATTTTGGTTGCCATACCTGACGAATAAATGTCAGTATTTTCAACCTAAAATCAATCAAATATCAATGTCATTTGATGTCGTTATTGGACGTCAAAAAAACGTTGTCCTTAGACACTGAATAAACATTGAATTTTGGTCACCTGATGTCACAACCTACATTCAACCTAATATTAATGTCTTATGACAGTGTGTCTGCTGGGCAACTAAATGCACTACAGAATGTTACGTTTACACACATCCACAAATTCTTCTGAAATATAAATATCTTGTAAGTACAAAAATCATGGGTAATAAAAGAATAATGTGTTAAGTTGATAAATCAAGGTTATTGATCTAGTTTAATGATTTTTGCTCTCATAATACACCATCTAAACACAACTTAACCATTTATTTTTACTTTGAGTACTTCTGAAAGGTCCACTCATATTTTGAGTAATATAACAGATACTTTTACTTGCACTACATTTTTAAGGAAGTAATGGTACTTTTACTTGAGTGTGATTATACAGTACTCTTTCCACCACTGTGTATCAGGATAACTACCTTTAATGAATCAGATAAACCTGATCATATCAAATCAGCCTGAATTTTTCTCAAACACAAATGCCTTGAAAGTTCCTGAAAACATTGTTAAAGCATACTCAATGGTCAAGTTAAATTTATTTGTAGAGCACATTTAAAAACAGTCACAAGACTGACCAAAGTGCTGTACACAAGACAAGTCAAAAATAAAAAGACATAGAAATAAGACAAGAGAAACGTCTAAAAAATGTAAGAATGTAGCAGTAGAAAGGACTATTATAATAATATTAAAAAGCCAAGCTAAAAAAGGTACGTTTAAAAGAGATTTAACAATAGATAGTGATGGAGCCATTCTAATATCAAGGGGCAAGGTGTTCCACAACCGAGGACTCGCCACAAATAAAGCTCTGCCCCCTCTACGTTTCAGTTTGGACTGAGGAACTAAAAGAAGATTTTGACCACTTGATCTAAGAGATCTCATGGGAGTGTAAGAATGAAGCAGCTCTGAGAGATAGGATGGGGCTAGATTATGGAGGGATTTATATACCAGTAAAAGCACTTTAAAATCAATTCTGAATTGGACAGGCAGCCAATGGAGGCCTCTTAGAAGAGGGGTAATGTGATCATATTTTCTGCTATTACAAATAAATCTAGCAGCAGCATTTTAGACCAACTGAAGGCGGGAAATCAGCGATTTTGAAATGCCACAGTAAAGTGCATTGCAGTAGTCTAAGCGCGATGTAATAAAAGCATGGACAGAGTGATAGGATTTAAGAAATGTTTGACTTTGGACAGCAAACAAAGTTGATAAAAACTGGAGCCAATAACCGAACTGATCTGTTTGTCTAGTTTCAATGACTCATCAAGGATGACACCCAGATTGCGGACACGGGGGGTTTTGAAGACAAATAAGCAGCCCAGATCTAGGCAAGTGGCCTGAACTTTATCAGTAGGGCTAAAGACGATAACCTCTGTTTTATCCTCATTTAAAGATAAAAAATTGTGCGATAGCCAGATTTTGATCTCATCCAAGCACCTTAGTAGGGTACTAAGAGCGAGAGGGTCATTCCTCTTAGTAGGTAAGTAAATCTGGGTGTCATCAGCATAGACATGAAAAGACACCCCATGATTTCTTAGAATGGCCCCTAGCGGAAGCATATATAATGAAAAAAGTAAAGGTAAGAGCTAAGACTGAGCTTTGAGGGAGGCCACAAGTGAGGTCAGCAAACGAGGATGAGAAAAATGAAAATTTTCTATCACATAGAAAAGACTTAAACCACTTAAGGACTGTGCCTTTCAAGCCCACATCTGACTCTAATCTGGACAGCAGAATAGAGTGGTCAACAGTATCAAATGCTGCTAACAGATCTAGAAGAACCAGGACCACAGAGTCAGTGGCTAGCAGGATATCATTAAGTACTCTGAAGAGGGGCGTTTGAGCGCTATAAGCCATTTTGAACCCAGACTGAAAGATTTCAGTGATAGAGTGAAAATTAAAAATGACCTGTTACTCAAGCGATGTCAGCAACACAGATGATATTTGCAACACAAGAATGACCAGACAGCGCTGGGAAGAAAAAGACCCATAAGGTAAACTAATCAAGAAATATGCAATGCAATTTTCTGGCTTTGTGCCTCCATCCTCCCCGTCTCCAGGGCTCCTTTACCATTCTGCTCACACACACGGTTTCATGCTCACTTCATCTATCAGACTGTACCATTTCGGGAGCACCCCCTCCAGACAAGCCCTGCTGGACACTTCCACTCCGCCGTCCCGCATAGGGGAGTCGGGGAGGGGAGAAATAAGAGAGGCAAATCAGAAGGGGCGCAGGATGCTTGGAGGAGCGCGGTGAGATCTGAGGCGCTCTGGGGATAATTGTTGACTGTATTTAAGCGAATGACGCTAAAGAACGGCAGCTGCTTTGCTCTGCGCAGGTCTCTCAGGAGGGGATGTTTGATAGTGCATCTGTAACGTTGATCGTGTTCCCCTCTCCCTCGACACCTCGCAGCTTAGCACTGCCTTTATGATGATGATAGATGTTTGAGTCAAGAACATCCGCACGGTGCTTTCATGCAGACGTTCAAAGGTTTATTCTGTCAAAGACACACAAATCAGGCTGAAAATGCCTCGTGTCCCATTTCCAACATGCTTAGCTGGGAGATAATAAGAGGAACAAACATGCAGTTTTGAATCGCTTCCCGTGGGGAGGACGCCTGGGGAAGCATGAATCAGTTACGCCTGGTGAAAACGTGGCTCACAAATGAAGATGCTTACAGTTATTCATTTTTTACAGCTTTAAGAGGGATTTCCCACTATCATCGTGCCCTGAATTATCAATCAACATGGGCCTGATGCTGGGCCCAGATGCGCTAACATAGCTGGGCTTATACAGTCACACAGTGAGCTCTCAGAGGTGGCTGAGAAAAGGGACACGGACTGCAGGGCGTCTCCTGACACCAAGCGTATGTCCTATGAGTCAGACTGACCGTGACGACAGACGGCGACAAATAAGTCATCAGCTTGCAGTGCTGCTGGGCACCGGGACCTTGTGTCACACCTTTTTTAGAGCATAGCCCAGAATACCAAAGGTGCGTCACGATTAGCATATTATCCAGATATTAAAGGTGCCATAGAATACATTAATACAATATATTAAATTGCTCTTAGGTATCTACATAAAAGATGTGCTTAACTTCTCCAGAAGTGGTTTTGTAGGTCAATTGCCACCCCAAGGAAATTGGCCTAAATATGATATAGTTGGTTTTGACCATATCTGGAAGGGTTGAGAATATTAATGATGCTCCTGCAGCTCATATGAGTGCCTGACACTCTCAATTCAATTCAATTCAATTCAATTCGATTCAATTCAATTCAATTCAATTCAATTCAATTCAATTCAATTCAATTCAATTCAATTCAATTCAATTCAATTCAATTCAATTCAATTCAATTTCAATTTAATTCTCTCTGTCACTCTTCTCAAATTCAAGTAAAAAATTGCTTTATTGCCATGACAAATGTTACAAATCACACACACACACACATTTGTGTTGGTTTACTTTAGCTAGATAAAGTTAGCAAGCTATATTTTTGCCATCAGCGTAACTATATTTTGCTCCAGGGTTGTGTCATGGATAAAATATAGGCTAACTCTCAGTGACCTTGGGTTTCTCAGTGGCCTTGGGTTTTTTTAAAAGGCGCTTTAAATAAAATGTATTATAAATTATAATCAAACTTAACAAAAGGGATCCATACATATGTATTTAAATATTCATTTTATGGGTTTAACGTATCTGAAGTAGGAATGCAACGATTATAAATTTTGGTTGTACGATTGTAGTCTGAGGAATAATCACGGTTTCACAGTTATCACGATTATTATGCATTAATTAATTTCAAAACACGACTAGTTTAGAAAATCACATGAAAACTCATATTTTAAAGTGTTATTTATTGCTGCTCAGTAACCAATTAATACAGCACAAAATAATATAAAAAACAAACAATAGCACATTTCTCTCTTTGTGCTTAAAAATAAGTACAATTTTTGACATTTAAACATTTTTACACTTTAAATAAATGACAGAACAATGAATAAAAAATGGTATTTGTCTAATGCAGGGCTTGAAATGAACCTTTTTTACTTGGTAGCACTGTTGCTTCAAACTTACAAAATTTTAGGAGCACCATAAAAAATTTAGGAGCACCCACCAAAAATAATTGATCATCACTGCAAATTGTATATTACAGATTTATTGGATTTGAAAACAACATCACTCAGGACTAACAAAAAACAGAAACAACTAACTAATTCTGTAATCACTTATTGATATTTGTGCAATAATTCCAAAATGAATTTAAAATATTAATGATGTCAATGACGACAATAATATAACAACGAATAACATTATCATGCTGCCCTGAATGTGCTTGAATGTGAGTTATCTGCTATAAAAAGTCCTACTGTTACATTATGAAAAAAAATCTAGAGTTTGCATCAAACAAAAATGAAGCATTGCAGTAAGAAATATAGATTTTGCACTATTGTTTTTATATGCATGTCAATTTAATAACCAGAAATATCGGACAAAAGAAAGGAAGAAAAGTCTTACTTCTACTACTCTTTTAAACGTTTTGGTTTGGGTTTGTGTCATTTTAAATGCTCAGTCTTGTTATGCTCTGATTTACATTTTTCTGTGTTTGTGGAAAAAAGCAGGCAAGTCAGCCGACCCAATATATGAGCGGCGCAGAGCAAGATTCTCGCGATAACCACCTGCACAGTACCGTTCTTTGTCATGAGCTGAAGTTTCAGTATGAACTTAATAAAGTCGAGCTTCTTTGGCAAAGATCTATACACTGTTAGATTTTACATTTAGCAGACATTTGTGCTGAACACGCAGTGAAAACAACGCACCGAGATTCGGGCCATTAAACAGCTGATCCACAGAGTCTTTTAGCACTCTCTCCGAAATCACTCGATTGATCTCGGCTGGCTGATCAACATTCACCGCATGATCACTCTCATCGGCGCCAATATTTGCCACTTTAAGTGGGCTTGCAAACCGGTGTACTTTTCATTGCTTCTTCCTTGAACTTCACCCATTTGCAGTTCCTGCGGTCACAAAAGCCCCCATCTCAACTAGTGCGCCTGAAAAGCGTGAGCGCGTTGTATCGCATGCGTGTCTTCCATTGGAAATAATGAACTTACACGGGCTTGCCTTACTTAATAGCCTCAGTCATAGTTAATGCAGTGTGCGTGGTTATTAGTCTCGGTGTACAAACTAGCGCGTAGTTAGCATAACTTTGTTTAGTTTCTGCAGTTTTGTTGAGAAGCCTTTACAATTAATTAATCGTGACGAATTAAATCGCGGTTAATAGTGAAACCGGTTTATTGTTGCATGCCTAATTTGAAAACAGAGGCAGGAATTAATATCAACCTCCACATAAACAGATGAGTTTTGTCAACTTTTCAAACAGAAAAATCACAGTAAGAGCTGTGGCAAATTTCACAATATACATGATAAACTAACAAAACATACATTTAAACAGACCTTATGCCTCTTCGGGTTGTTGCTGAATAAATGTATAATCCGTATATCCTGCATTTTGTGTTCTGATGAGCTGTGAACACTCTTTTACTCTCCCTAAAAGCCTGTCCCATTTTCAGAATATACATGGTAAGTATAATACAAATATAGATAAACTTAAAAATAATTAAATTAAAAAGAAATAATTATTATGATTGTTGTAACCTTCCCAGCAAACGTTGTGGCCAATCAAACACTGCTGGGGGTGTGACATGTGGATTTTCAGAGTCTCTGTTTTTATCAGAGTTACTTGTTTTTTGCCAGGATTTTACGCTCCCAGGATTTACATGAGAACATGGAAACAAAGGTTTTTGAGGCTCATGGTATGTCATTATCATGTACTGAACTCTAATTATTCAGCTACGCCTAGGTATATTCAGATTTTTACTCTATGGCACCTTTTAAGTTCATACACACTGCTTTTTAGGAGTTTAAAAACCCCGTTTTGTTAAAATGCCTTCTATTAGGTTTTTGTCGCATTGTTTAATGTAGCTGTGTATATAAACATCTGCAAAGACTTAAACATAAAAATGTATGACAAATAACACAGCGGAATGAATCGCCAACTATTCCAGGATATGTTTTACACAGCGAATGCCCTCCCAGCCGCAACCCATTATTATGAAACACCCATACACTTGTGGACACACACACTTATACACTTTGGACAAATTTATTTAATTTAATTTACCTATATTGCATGGACTGTGGGGGAAGCCAGAGCACCCAAAGGAAACCCACGCGAACACAGAGAAAACATGCAAACTCCACACAGAAACGCTGACTAGCCCAGCTGAACCAGCGACCTTACTGCTGTGAGGTGACGGTGCTAACCACTGAGTCACCGTGCTGTCCACCAATTAACTTCATTGTCTACTAAAAGAATTTATTAATTCTGATGATAACGAGTCATCAGCAATTTTCGTTTTACTTCTGTAACTGATCTACGTAGACCATAACAAATTTGCTGCCCACTAACAAGGTTTACCCACCATCAAACAATGTAGTTTTGTCAGTAAGAAGAAGCATTTATTGTTATAGCTAACTTCCTACATAGTGTCTAAATTTTGTAACTTTTAGTTAGAGAAGTCACAAGATGTAGATCACTGAGGATGTGCACTGCACTAAACCTCTGTGTTTTCAGTGGTGACTAATCTACATGCATCTGATGCCATTGTAGCAAAAACATGTATGATTATTCTCTAAAATTATCACTGAGAAAAAATTCATAAAACAAGGAAGCATTTTAGCACTTCTGGCACCATCATCCTGATGTCTAGCACCTTATCATGCAATGAAATGGCATCAGTAATACCCAGTGTTTTTCTTAAAGCTTTTTACTTGTTATAAAAGGTGTCTCAAGTGGCTAAATGTGACCGGGGTTCTTAGGGACATTAAACTTCATCATGCTTCATTTTTACAGAATTTCAGAGTTCATAATTAAGCTCTTGTAGATCATCCTAAGTGTTCTAGAAAAGTTTAGAATTTTAAATAAAGAAGCATTGCTTGCAGTTACATTTAAGAGCAAGCATCTTTATTTATTCCACTTTAATTAATAACTAGCTTAGATAATGCAGCTACCTAGCATTTTGAGCCATTTGAAAGGTAAAACAAACACCCTGCAAGGCCGTTTCCCTTAGATCACAAATATCTGACAATATCTCACTGTTAATGTGACACATTCACACATACAGGCTCTGATATACACATACACACACACTTTCTATTTATCTCTATCTATCCCCCCCCCCCCCTCTCTCTCTCTCTCTCTCTCTCTCTCACACACACACACACACACATACTGAAGAATGACTGAGATTGAAGGACTGAGTCAATGTTCATGAATATGAGTTTTCATTTCATTCACAAAAACAGATTTCAGTCCTTCAGTGCTCAGCACTCATGCAGACAGTAGGGAGACAGACGTAGACAGAAATAGACATGAATACATTCCCTTTTACTACTACAAATACTGTATTAGTCTGTATTACTGTATTAGCTCATAATGGTGTAGTATTTACCATAATGGTGTGAAAACAAACACATTTTGATATTGAAATCACATAACTATCTCCATGTGTATGACTTTGTGACATATTAAGCTTGCTCTGTAGCTCACCTGGCACACTTGTGACTCAAGAATGGTCAGTTTGAGACCTGTGAAATACAATAAAAGTCATGATAAAAGAGCTCAAAGGAATGTAGAAGCAAATTGCTTCAGAAAATCTGTTGTTATCTCATGTTTTCTATGTTAACAATATCGGTTATGCACAGTAAAAAATTTCTTGCTGCCTTATTTTTTTTTTTATTGAATCAAATTGACTTTTCTAGTCATGTCAACTTACATCAATACAACTGACTAATACATTAAACTTTGTATAACTTTAGTTGAAACCTGATTAACTTATTAAAATGAAAGCAAAATAAAATTATTAGTTGTCATTATTTGTTATTACTTTTTGTATTTTTTACAGCAGTGTGGTTATGTTTAGTGGTTGTAACTTTTATCTTTTAGCTTTACATAATGGATATTTCATGCATACAAATGCCAATATAATAAAAGATTGCCAAATTAAGCTGTTTCTGAAAACTCAATGCACTTTTAGCATTATTCATTGAGCAATGAAACACTATTTGCATTTAAATAGTAGGCCTATTTATTATTTAAAAATACCTCTGTTTGTTCTGTACATTTTTAAAAAGCAAACTGGCTAATTACATCAACTTTAACAGTATATTAGCTTTTAAAACAAAAACAAATCAGAATAAAAAAAAAATGAAATATTTATATCTTTAGTTGGTCAGAGTGGGTTTCCCAAACTGAACTATCAGAGTATGATGCATCATTTAAGAAAAGAACGATGTAGGTGCGAGTGTCCCCAAAACTGTAGTTTCTCTGTTGCAGATCCATCGTTTGAACAACGTTAGTTATAACATAAAACATCCATAATGACGCTCTAAACAGGATGGAGTAACAACTTCTTTAGAGCAAAAAACCCATCATTTTTGTCCAAATTATATTTTTTTTACACGCACACACATTCAAAAAATCCTATATTAGTTTTGGTAAAAACATGCACCCGTTTTCCATATTAATTGAACAGTATACAGTATAGATACATTTTGTCACCTTACAATTATAAGTTTCTATCTGACATTTTTGTCAAAATTGAGTTATTGACATTCTTTTTAAATGACAACTTATTTACATTATGGGAATTTTTTTTAAAAAGTTGTTTACATTTTAAGACGTTTTATTTAAAAAACAAATGTTACGCACATACTGTTTGCTATATGGAATGCAAAATCTTTGAAGCTCAATATCTCAAAATCATTCAGAGAGCAGATAGAACCTCATAATTCCAAGGTGATGATTTCTTAATAAATAACCTACTCTAAACTAAAACCATTAATGTACGCTATACATTTATGTTTTCACAAGCTTTGGAGACGTAACGTAAATTCCACTTTTACATAAACGGTCAGCTATAGCTTTCGTCATGAAAAGCAAGAGAGATGACTTTAATGTTTTTTTTAAATCATTCTAAGTTTAAATGTTGGAACGTTCGAAAAGAATAGGGCGTAGGGGGGATAACAGGGAATAGAACACAGCCAGGAACTATGCTTCTAACTACAGCTCTAGAGGAGTAGTTGCAAACGTACAAGTTTGTGATGCAGTTTGCGAATGTTCGTTGGAACGATGGATATAGGAAACGGCAAATCAATAAACCATGTTCGTAACGATGGAACTTGCGACCTTAGTTCAGCCTGATCTCACGAGGAAACATAACCATTATACGTTTTGTCAGTTTAGTGGCTAATTCGTACCAATTCGTACAAGTTCAATTTGTACGATTTTGAAAAAAGGAGACATGGCACCCAACTCCACCCCTAACCCCAACCCTCATTGGGGGATAAGCAAATCGTACTAAATTGTACAAATGAGATTGTACAAATTCATACAAAATTGCCCTCAAATCAAAAAGTTACGAATTGCCGTGAGATTGTGTTGGGCTAACGATGGTTTTCGGAAACGCACCCCAGAACAGCAGTGGCAGGTGTTATTTTTCAGACATTTTTTTCAGATATACATCTAACTTTCATGTCAAATTCATGTTCAAAATAACAAATCTACTTCAATGTGGTGATTTGTCTATGAAGATAAAATATATAGGGTGGCATGGTGGGTCAGTGGTTAGCACTGTTGCCTCACAGCAAGAAGATCTCTGGTTTGAGTCCCAGCTGGGCCAGCTGACCTTTCTGTGTGGAGTTTGCATGTTTTCCCTGTGTTCACGTGGGTTTCCTCCAGGTGCTCTGGTTTCCCCCCACAGTCCAAAAACATGCAGTATAAGTGAATTGCGTAAACATAATTGGTCGTAGTATATGAGCGAGTGTGTGAATGTGAAAGTGTATGGGTATTTCCCAGTACTGGTTTGTGGCTGGAAAGGCATTCGCTATGAAAACATAAACGCTGGAGTAGTTAGCAGTTCATCACGCTGTGGCAACCTCTGATAAATAAGGGACTAAGCTGAAGGAAAATTAATGAATGATAAAATATATTATATACTAGATGCAATATACTGTAGAAGTACAACCACCATAAAAAAGACTCAGCAATTTACAGAGATGGCGCTAACAAAGCGAAACACTCATACTGCAGCTTTAAAACTACCTCACAAGCATTTGAAACCACAAAAAAAACTACACTTTTGATTTCTCAGAGTCTTTAACAAAGGTGTAAACAGCGCCTGCAGTCACTGCAAAGACAAAGCAACTGAGACAGGCAAGAAAGGAATAAATAATGAGAGGGAGGGAAAGACATAAACCAGGCAGAAGGAGGTTATAGGCTGAAGGGCTAGTGACTAGAAAACACAATTTAATGAACATCAATACAGATAGGAGGAGAGGGAGAGAAAAAGAAAATGAAGTAAAGAGAGAAGAAGGAAAAGGTCAAGTAAACAGCAGTGACAAAGCCTTCTGGATCATCAATCACCCACATCCAATTCTGTTAGTCAACCGCGTTCTGTTCTAGCATAAAAGAAGCGAGCGTGCGCCAAACACGCTCCCTGTCAAAACATTACCATTCCACACACACAGACAGGCCATCTTACTGAGTCACACGGACAGATGTATTATATCAGCGACACTTACTAATGCTCCAGCACATACATTACGGGTCAGGTGTTCATACCAAGATACGCAGAGGATTTTCGCATGTTCCCTGGGGAAAAGATCCTGGTGGCATCAGGAAAAGTTCCATAACAGGTCACAACATCATATATACTGCAGGTAGTAGGCCGCCGCCCACTATATTAAGGTGGATTACATTATAATTTCCCGCTCTCGTGTCCACCTACATGGTGGCCTATGATTCACACTGAGTCACATCAGCAGCTTTGCATCGGTGTGTGTGCTGGAACGTGCATCGACAGCCAATTTCTGCTCGCTACACAAACAAATATCTGTCTGAGTCCGTTTAACACTGTCTGTTTACTAGCCACTGCGTGTCTGGTTTGGAAATAAGTTGTGTCATGCTGGGGTCAGACAGACTCAAGTGGGTGGCTATTATAATGTATTATTATTGGCATATGTCCTGTGCTCAACACGCAGTATTGATTACTTTCCTGCTGCTACAGTGCGCGCACTAAATGCATAGTGGAGCCCTGTTTTATGCTGCACACATAGAAGTGAAGCAGTGTATTTTGTAACACCTTACTGGTTGCCTCCAGACATTCTGTTGCCTATACGAACCTTTGAAATAATATGAAGGCCTGTAAGAGCCAATTATATATTAGCCAATATTATTTTTGCTGTTTGTTTTTGCAAGTATCCTAAAGTATATATTTTTGTAATATTCCTTGAGAAGCAATTTTAATGTTTTCTATAGATATACAGTAGTCAGTAGTTTTTCTTTGCTTTCTTATCTAAAGACCTAATTTCTGTGCTTTTTCTTTAATGCTCAAGAGTGGTCACACAAGACTTTCAAAACTGGTTTCTTACTGTCTGCTGTCATTTTACAGAATCTTGTGTCTAAAGATTTAGTAGATACAAAATGTTTAACAAGGATGCATAGGCTGTAAAAACCACCTGAATGTGTACTTTTGTTTTTTGATTAAACTCATATTTGTTTACAGATTTTGACTGTCTTTGTGACGAGTAAAAACTTTTTCTTGCCATTACAATGTAACTACATCCCCAATACACTTCTTTCTGTATCTAATATATTCCTTTATTTACCAGGAGTAGCAAACAATGGAAAGAACAACTAATTATTTCTTTTTTACAGGCAGCTGACCTTCCATCCATACATTCCCCAGTGCCAGGAAACACCCACACACTCCCCTATCCACATACACACTCTGGCCAATTTAGTTTATTCAGTTGACCTATGAATATGACCTATGATCTACCTAACTTTGACCACCCAGTCAAAACCCATATAAACATGAAGAGAAAGGCCTCCTGACTCAGCTAGGACTCAAACCAGAACAAAACCTTGTTGTGACCACCGATCCATTTAAAGTGAATCATTCATTCATTCATTTTTCTTCGGCTTAGTCCCTCATCAATCAGGGGTTACCATAGCGGAATGAACCGCCAACTACTCCAGCATTCGATTTGCTGCCCTTCCTGTCGCAACTCAGTATTGCAAAACAGCCATACATGTATTCATTCAATTCACCCATAGCGCATGTCTTTGGGCTGTGGGGGAAACCGGAGCACCCAGAGGAAACCCATGCCAACACGGGGAAAACATACAAACTCCACAAAGATATGCCAACTGGTCCAGTTGGGGCTTGAACCAGCGACCTTCTTGCTGTGAGGCGACAGTGCTAACCACTGAGCTACTGTGCCACCCCTAAGTGAAATATTGTGCTATGTAATTCATTCATTCATTTTCTTTTTAGCTTAGTCCTTTTATTAATCAGGGGACACCACAAAGGAATGAACCGCCAACTTATCCAGCATATGTTTTACACAGGGGATGCCTTCCAGCTGCAACCTATCACTGGGTAACACCCATACACTCTCATTCACACACATACACTATGGACAATTTAGCTTACCCAATTCACCTACCACCCAGAGGAAACCCACATGAACACGGGGAGAACATGCATGCCTTCTTGCTGTGAAATGACAGCGCTATCCACTGCGCCACAAGTTTTCAGCAGATGTTTTTAAATACCTTTGGTCTGTAGTGACCAATGTCAATAGTTGGGCATGGCTCTGAGGCTCCACTTTGTTTGACATCAAAATGTCACAGTCAAATGTCCATGAGTTAAAAACATCCTTCTTTATGGCAGAAATTAATCCAATTTCCTCATGTTTAACACTGTAAAAGCCCTTGTTACAATGTAAAGCTAGTTATGAAGTGATTTATAAAAACAAAAGATTTTTCATTTGTAGTACAGACATCTATATATAGTCTATTACTATATCACTATCACTTAACATAACATTAGCCTAAACATTGATGAGTGAGACACTGGCAAATAGGATAAAAACAACTCAGGCTCATTATGGATATGTACCCCTGTATACATTACTGGAGATTGTGAAATACGTCCCAGTAGGTATTTTTTTGCATTTTTTTGTTTTCGTTAATCCACCAGAAGCAGCTGTGTAGACTTTTTCCTTAAATTTCTCTAGCGAGTGCCATTCACGTCTGCTCTTCTAGCGTAAATCCACCATAGACTGCTGTCGACTGACCGACCGATACCCACACCCTCCCTCTTCCCTAAACCCAACCAACAGTGTTTTCAAAAGAAAAGTCTAGAAAAATCCACATGGCTGCCTGATTTTTACCACATTTTCACATCTTATCATGTTTTCACCCTGTCATTTACCTCTTTATTTTATTTTTTGCCTTTTGTTTTGCTTTACCTGCTTTCTGGAACTGTTTTTTTGCCGGACTCGAATCCCGTCGTCGTGGTCAACTCCTCTCTGCATCTTTAGTTCGCTGAAGTATACAGCAAGCCACTCTGCAAATTGATAACAGTGGAAAAGCCGTCCACATGGATGTAAGCGATCAGCTGGTAGCACGAAAGGAAACAGAAGCCGCCTATGTCATCATGCCACGCCGTAGCGTTGATTTTAAAGATGAAATGCAGCCATACATAGCTCTGGCAACATAATTCGTGCTCTCCAGAAATGTATATAGGGCTATGTTTATACAATGAGCTTGTGTTGGATAAAAACCTGATGAATTTCATCAACAGAACAGTGGAATTTAAAAGAATAAAATAAAACTACCACTGGCACTTGGAGGGTCAAACATACAGGTAAAACTAAATCAGTACATGTTGCTCCTGAATATATATATACTGAGGCCTTTTGAAGCAAAATGATAGATCTTTGAAAGAAACATTATTTACAACATTACTGCCTTTAATTCACAGCCTTCACATTTAGTTTTGCCTGTATACTTTTTTTTGACTCTCAAAGGCCATTGACATGCATATTATGAATCACCAAGCACCGCAGTTTTACTCAAGAAAAATCATGTACATCTTGGAAGGCCTGAGAATGAGTAAATTAACTGCAAATATTTGGCTGAGCTATCCCTACTTGTCTATCACCTTCATGTGTGGGCTTTTCTCAGCAAATATTAAAGTTTGACTAATTAAATGGCATATCGCGTAATTAATTTGATTACAATCTACGATCGATTGACAGCTCAAATTTTTATAGAGACGACATTGCAGATGAGAACAGAGGCAGAGTTGAACAAAGAGAGAAACTAGGACAGATACGTGCGAGAAAGAACATGGACTCACTATTAAAACCTTAAATGTCAATCAAATCAGGCATTTAAACTTCTCCTCATACACAGATCCTCAATTGGAAAGCCTAGATTGATTAGAAAATACAATTATCCATGTTTTGTGTTATCTCCCCAAAGACATAGAGTGAGTCACTGGGAGACTTTCTCAAATAAAGACATCCTCGAAGGAAATGTTAGACTGCTCTCGTCTCCTAACGTGCTTCAAGCAGGGAACAGGCGAGTCCCTGAAGCATTTTACTTGAGAAAAAAAAATGTCAGAGTGACACATTGAGAACAAATTGGAGAAGACAAGTCCTGAAAAATCTGCGCCTCAGCTTTGAGCAGGGGAAAGTGGCTGCTGACGCCAACAGCGGGCAGAAAATACAGTTCACACTTTGCTTCTCCAAGCTCTCACACTTTCTGATAAAAGCGATCTAGCCAAGAATTTGGGGGTTTATCATAGGTAACCAATTTCTGGAAGCAGTATTGGCCAATACAATTTCAGGTCAGCGATCAAATGAAATGGGTTTTATCATATTACATCATTTATATGAACTAATCTGCATTTTTTCCAGAAATAAAGGAGGATGCTTTACACTGATCACAACACACAGTACTGTATTTTACTTCATTCTATTTGTTGAATGTTGTTAATTAGAGTTTCTTTTGTGTTTATTTCTCTGGAGCAGTGTTGCCATGTCTGTATTGTTTATTTTTTTAACCAGTTTGGGGAATACATGGCTGTACCGTACCAGCCAAAAGCAGCATTATTATATTTTACTTGCAGCAGAGTATTTAAAGGTAAAGGTAGCACATTATAGGTAAAGGAACTAGGTATTGTAGTCAAAATTCAAAACATCGGAGAGGGTTTTTTTTCACATGGCCCCTTTGACGACAACTCCAACAACTACAAATGCAGGTTGCCAGATTGACTGCACCAACAGGAGCGAGCGTTCCTGATGACCAAGCCTTACAATGTAAACTGCAGAGCTAATGTTTACATTTGTAATATTTATATTGTTTGCTAACTAAAAACTACCTCATGTGGATTTTTATAACTCTGAATGTGGTCTCATTTTAAAGGCTGCTGCTGCCCGCATATATTGAGCTAAACTTCAAGACACCAAAACACATTTTTTGAGATGTTGACAGACATATATGTTCCATGCTGTTAAAAACACTATTAAGACACATATATTTAAAAAAAAAAAAAAAAAAGTAAAAATATGTTGTTTTTGCATTATTTCAAGCAAATTTGTTCTTTCGGTTTGAAAATAAATTTTGAAACTCTGTCACGGTCATGAGATTCTTGTGTAAATTCCAGCAAGGAGACTGGATGTGTGTACTGGTGGGTACAACGTAACATCTTTGAGTTTTCATCATTAATTCATGAGAAAAACTTGGTTCGAACCAATCAGCGCGTTTATAGTGTATGAAGTGCAGAATCCAAAAAATTAAATAAACAAGTAAATAACAGGGTGAGAATGTGGAAAACGTGAAAATCTGAAAACGTGGTAAAAATCAGACTGCACTCATGAGAGAAATTTGAGATGTGAAAAAAGCGTACACAGCGGCCTCTCGTGGATTCGCGAAAACAAAAACTGCAAAAATACGTACCTCCTAGGATCTATTTCGCGACCTCCAGAGGTATATAGAGGTACATTTTCAGAATGAGCCTGGGTTGGAACTTTCTAAGGGGCGTCTCTGTTGGAAACGTGGATAAAGAGCCTTCAGTGAAAACCAGAGCATGTGCTGCATATGAGAAACCGAAAATGAGGCCTTTTCCTGATCAAAGTTTTCAGTGTCACCTCCACCGCGGGCAGCTGCGTGATGGATAGTGAGTGGGTGGATGAATGAAACACTAAACAGAATGCAGATAAAACGCTTGGATGTTGTACACTTCAGAAAATCAAATGCTTTAATTAGTCTGATTACTGTAAACGATCAAAAACAAGGTCTGTTTGTAAATACAGAAAAGCTGCTGTTATTACGGCAATTAAAATGATTTGATCAGTTATTATTACAAACCACAAAATCATAAAAAAACATGTAGGAATTTATGTACAGTAACAATGTACAGTGATGCCCAGAAGACTAAACTATTTTATTATGAAAATTTATATTGATAACTCAATGTGTATTTTTATGTTTGCAATTTTATTATTGTCATTTGAAAATTGAAGTTAAATATCTATTCACTGCATGATGAACCCTATTAAAATCCTGAATAATTCAACTGATGAAGGTAAAAAAAGAACCCTGTGTGGGGTATTGTTTAAAATAATTATAATATATGATGTATCTAAGTATTAATTGCATAAATGTTGTTTTCCTGAATATAATTAAGGAAACTTAATACTGACTGACTTACATTTTAGACATTATAAGTTCAGCTGTTTTTTTCTGTTTCACTAACAAAAATAGTTTCAAATAAAGTTGGACCAGAATTCTGCTCATCTGGAAAAAAAAAGTACTACTTTTATTTAAAAAAAAAAGGGGGTTTTCATACACTTCCATTGGTTTTTCAAAAGTTGATTATTTCAGAAACACCTGAAAATATCTGTTTTTGTACTCTTTTGCTCAATAAAACAGTCCTTGCATTATAAAGCAAACAATAGGTCCAAAAAATACTTTGGGCCCTATCATAAACCTGGTGCAATAAGTTGCAAGATGTGTTTCACGCAATTTGTTGCTTTTTTCAGACCAGCGCAACTGTAATTTTCACATTTTGCGTCACGTTGTTTAATTAGCAATCCATTTGCACCACTTTGTGGACTGGTCTAAAATGTTTTGTTTTTTTCAGTTTATTCATGACAATTTGCATTTGTATAATGTTGTTATTATTTATTTATTATATGCATATTTATATATATTTTAATAAAAACAAGTTTAGATTTGTCCATCTGTCAGGTTTTGGAGACCTATGCATCACCATATGGGGCATAAGAAAAGGACGTGTTTTTGCATATAACTTTTATCACACTACGTAGGTTGTTAATGTATTCGTTTGCTGGAAATTAGAGCAGAATTTAGAAATAGTTTTGAAGCAAAACTTTGTGCATAACAAACTAAATTAAATATTTAGGCTAATGGATGTTTTCAGTGGAGTGAGTTTCCACCATTTCCTTACTAGGACTTTACACCTTTACTCAAAAAAAGTAAACGTGTAATGTGAAGAGTAAAAGTAAAGAGTAAAAGTAAAGTAAAGAGAAAGTTAAGAGGCCGAATGGAGGAGACTCATTCTTTATCCTCACGCTGCAGATGGTCTGTTTAACCATTTTCTCGCTAGTGAAGCTTTCAGTTTTTCCACTTACAAAATTCACAGTGTAAATAGCAAATGCGCCACTGCAACTGACTCTTAAAGAGAATTAAAGATGCGACTCTGTTTTAATGCATGTTATGCTCAAAACACACCTTCAACTCATTAAAAGCATAAGCACAACCCTGTTAGACCATGCTTTGTAGAGCAAATTGTATTTTTCCGTCTTTAAAATAGCAAAAGTGGACTCGAACACGCCCTTAATGCTTTTGCAACATGCGCTTTAGACTTTAGACTTGAGCCTAGATCGTTAAAATAGAGCCCTTTATCTTTGTTGAATAAATGCACTGTAAAATATATACTGATTGACATCAATCTTTAATATTTTTATCAAACTGGAGAGCAGTCAAAACAATGATGGAATGACATTATTCACCATCTAACACATAACTGCGTCACATGATGAAAATAAATGATCATTTTCAAAAGCCTCTGTTTCTCCACACTACAAAAGGATTAGGACATTTTCAAACTTCAAGAAGTTATCACAAAGCTTTATTTTCATTGTTTCATCCAGAATGAATCTGCTTTTGAACGAATCATTTGAGTCCAAGATTTAACAGTCCAGTTGCTTTGTGTTTTCTAAATGAATTTGCTGTTTTAAACAAGTCATTTGAATGAATGATTCAAAGACTTGCTCATTAAGACAGTGACCAACTGGTACCCCTATTGGCATTTTTAGTATCACATTTGTTTATCCATGCATGACAAACCTAAACCAGCCAAGGAACCTATGCAAAAACACAATCTGAAAAATGTCCTTTAATTAGTATTTGAAAAATCCCCAAAATACTTGGACTGATGAGTAGCATTTGAACAAACATTTGATGACAGAAGAACAACGGAAAGATTATTCAGCAAAAGCTAAATTAGAGAGAAGAACAAGCAATTTCTTCATTTCTCTTTGATGCCTGCACATGTTTATGCCTTGAATCAGCTTAATATCACTCAATTTAATTATGCATTGCCCTCAATTGAATTCAGTTTCATTACAGTCAACTCTGTTTCTCTGTTCTCCCTGTTTTCCTAATCCCCGTCTCCTAGTGTGACTCCATCAGAGAGCGAGGGTGATGTTTGGAGAAATACAGCAGCCCGAGGCCATACAAACAGCCTGCCACAGCCTCACAGGAGTCTCACATCAAAATACAGTCACTACCATGAGCACCGCTTCACAGCCGTCCCACAGGGAGATGCTGATTTCAAGATTTACTCTCCGTTTTACTGCAGAGGTGGAGCATCTGCAACGCTTGGGTCTTCTGGGAGTTTAAGTCAGTTACACTCCACAATAATACAAATATAATCATATATAACATCAGATGAGCCATTACATTATAGCTTGTCTAATAACTTCTAGGATGTCATTTAGCCTCCAGAAAGGTGCCATGCAGGTAGCAAATGTTCTCCTTTATTATCTGGTATCATTATACAGTATCAACAGCAGGTCTAAAACACAACCTTGCTTTAAGTTGCCCTAGTCTAAGCATTAAGTCGCTCTAAGAGGAATCACAAATGTTTCATTATTTGTATTAGGGGAAATTAGATATTCACAGAAAATTCAATTTCAGCCATTCCTTGATTTTTCTGGCAGTGTGAGATGACCATAATGTAGGGAACACGACTACCGTGAATGGGTCCACTTGGTCCACAACTATGTTCAGATACATTACAGTATCTATTGGGATATTTAAAGGTTAAATTGTTTCAAGAAAACGGTGTCCAAAAACAGGGATTCAGGTGCTATAACCTCTGCTAATAATCTGTGTATCTAAACTCCCAGTCAACATAATGCACCAGGAATCTGTATTCATCAGACCATACTTTCTTCCAATCATCCACATTTCAATCTCTATGATCTTGCACTGACTGTGTTGTTGTCGATGACATGTTGTTAGCGCGAGGACCTGCCTGGGTCATCAGTCTTTTACGCAGAACCGCGTGCTGAGACACCACTGTTGTAGCTGCTGGTGATTTGTTGCACTATGGCCCTGCAGTCACTGTGAGCAATGCTCAACAGTCTCTGCTCCTCTATGACAACAGTGAGCTGTGTATGACACATGGTTGGATCATGTTTTTTTGTTCTTTTTTTGGCCATCTGTGCACCACTTTTGAAACATACTCACTACAGCAGCACATGGAAAGACACCATTTCCCAGAATAAGGTTTAGAGTAACTGTGTCATCACTGTTTGTCCTTTATCACACTCCAATAACTTGTTAGCTCTTTACATTATAATGACACTGAACACTGTACTGACTGAAAGCCAGTCCCCAGGTGGTAAATACACTGCTCTGTGAACTGAAACACTGTTCGGTTGCCAGGTGTGCTCGTTGCGCTAGGCTGGGGGTGGTCATAATGTAATGGCTTTGTTTTTTAACTCCACCTGGATGGCACAAAACTCAGTAAAGAAATTAAACTTGTCATGTGAAAATAAGGCTATGTACGTACGTACACTTAGTGCTCAAATCAAATTTTTTTCTCAGATCTGATTTTTTTTGCATAGCTGTTCACATTGTTGTTATAAATGTGGCCAGTATCAGATTTTCAGTGTGAACAGATCATGGTCTTAAACTGACCAGCATGCGCAAAAGTACAGTTACGAACAACACAAAATGTGTAATTATGCACACAATGTGTGTACAGTATTAAGTGAGTAAGCACGTTGTCAGATTCTGCTTAATATGATTATTGCCATTTTTACAGACATCCGTGGTGTATTTCATGAACTGTAATGGGTTGTTCTGCTACTACTGATGTGTATTTCGGCATTTGAAACCTAAAATAAGTCACTTGTGATTGAAAACCATTTTACTTCGTTATAAACAACAGACACGTGCAGAAGAGAAGTTTGAGTGCTTAAGCCCTTTTTTCTCTCAGAGAGAAAGTTTATCATTAAAATGAAAGTGACCCCTCCTTTGTGCACGGATCCCCTATCCGTAACACCCCCGAGGCTCTTCAGCTTTGCGATCAACCTGTGCCTCAATAGTTAAGCAGATTGGTTAACAAGCACCAGTTTTGCCTTCAAATTTTTTTTTCTAAATGAACAACCAACTTTCTGTGGTAAAGTAATTGCCCTGCGTGCCGACTATGCTGCTCTGGAGTAAATGATGTCTGCAGCACAGAATGATGAAGCACGGCGCTCAAAGATTATATAAAAGTCACATGAGTTCCTACTTAACAGTTCACACTGCGCTCGCATTGCAAAACATCAGATCTGTGGCTGATTTATTAAAACATATAAAAGTGGCACAAATCTGACTTGAAAAGATCAGATTCCATGCGGTTTGGGCTGTTCATAGTCAAAACAAAAACAGATCTAAGTCACATGTGGGCAAAAAAAAAAAGAATCGGGCCACATTTGCCTGCAGTGTGAACGTAGCCTAAAAGTCACTTGGCACATTAATTTCATTGAGCTGAAATATTTGCACTTCACAAAAAATTTTCCATGGAAAAGCACAGTTTATATATATATATATATATAATTATCTTTTAGAGTTTTTTTTTTTACTTTTAATGCAATAGAACAGTGGAGACAGAAATACATTTGGAGCAGAAAGAGAGAAAGGATCAGCAAAGGACCTTGAGCTAGGAATCAAACTCAGGTGTCAATGTGTCAATGCCCATAAACACTAAACTATTGGTGCAGATTTAAACCACTTTTTTTTTCTCAACCACAAACAACTAGCTATTTAGATTGATGGCCTGCATTTACCCCTCATTGTTTTAAGTATAAAGCATGCTATGGAAAATGCATATTTTATATCAAAACAGATCACAAAGATTCAAATGTGTGCACCAACCCAGGCCCGTAGCCAGCCTGGTAAAAAGGGTAGTTCTTTTTTTTTTCAAAAAGTGCACTATTTTAACTGAAAAAGATTGGTTGATGGTGATCAAAACCAAAAAAAGTACATTTGAAAATCCATGGATAACAACAATAGCCAAAATATTTTACATTTATTTAAATATCAGTTGCTTTTGATGCTTCACACCTTTTCATTGGTCATTTTTGGTTTCAAGAATAAGGTTCAAGAATTAGAATCAAAGTTACTTGTAAAATATTATCTCTATTTAAAAACAATACAGCAGGGAATAATGACTTCACTTACATCAGATTGTATGTTTTCTTACACAGCTGGATGTTGAATTGAAAATAATTGTTTGCATTGAACAAAACTGATTAGCAGAAAGTCACAACAACCAACAGAGGATTCAACTTTGTCTTAAAGCCTTTTTCAATGGGTTATTTTCTCTTTTTATGATGGCAAATCAATCTAAATAGGACAAATGAGCTCATGTGTGGGACAAGTTCTGGACCCTTGTCAGTGAGGGGTGGGTCTTTCAAACCACCTGAACCCCCCCTGGCTGGCTATGAGCCTGCAACCTGTCACTGAGGAAAAACTTCATATACAGTAGTAGTTATAAGGATGTGAACGCCCACAAATGAGACATTTTGAATTATAACAGCAGTGTTTGCTGATCTGTAGTTATTCAAAACTCTGAACTAGGACGAGGTGCCCCACTGTAAAACCCGACTGCACCATCTGTCCAATCTGCATTTCCAACATTCAACAGCCCATAAATTCACACTCAAACTGAGTCCCCCAGGGATCCAGCATTCCCAGAGGAGACTCATAGCTCTATTCTTAGAGCAGGCCGAACCGATTCTGGGAGACCCTCACCGTCTATGATGCCTGGATGTTTGTGTGGCGAGGAATCCCTGATATGGCTGTCCTGACATGGGTCAGTCTGCTTGAACTCAAAGCTCCTGTTCATTTAGTTTAGTCTGTTGTACGTGTTCTCAGCTACAGCATTCCCAAAAGATTTGACAGAAGGCTTTCCAGATGTTCGACTAGCAGAGCTGTCATTTACAGCGGGCACTTCATGACAGCTGATTTTGCCCCCATCGCTTTGTGACATAGATAGAAGCAAGGGAATTATCCAATATTGTGCATCTCCACGCTTGCTTGATTACATGCAGGATTAAAACAGCAGTTTAAAAATACAGCTGCAAATGCAGTATTCTTGACTTATAAGCACATATATAATAGGATGAAGGATTTTATTATTTTGTTAATTATGAATCTTTAAAATCACTAAATTAGGTATTGCATTGTTTACAAACCAGATATTTAAGAGTAGTTGGTTTTTAAGGTCATTCAGAATGAATAAGGAAATGATTGTTAAACTATTCAAATGAACATTTAGACATCTTATTTTTCAGGGATATAGTTACTCTGTCTGCTTTATTGTGAGGAATCTGAGCTCATCTAAACTTAGATCTATTCATGCTTTGTAAAATCCCTTATGAATGACAGTAAAATGCTTAGTTACTGTATATTCTAAACAGAAAAAAGCACTGGGTGATACTTCAAGGAGTGTCAGAAAAAAAAGTATTAATTTCAAGGTGCAAAAAGGAAAATGTTGAACTGTATCAAATGAAAAATAAATATTTGCCGTCTTATCTAATAAAATTAAATTACTATACAGTTTAAACATTGCACAGTTATAGAGTGTTACCAGCTGTGCTTTTATTGTAACTAAAACTTAGACTTTTCAAAATCATTACATGAAAATGACAAAATAAAATCGTAAAATGTTTCCTCGATGAATAATAATTATTAAATAAATTAAATTTTAATAAACGTATTACAACTGAAATAAAAACAGTGCAAATTAGGGCTGCACAATATATCATTTCAGCATCAATATCATAATGTGCGCATCCGCAATAGTCACATCAAAGGACGCGCGATGTTGAGTTGGGATTATAAAAACATGATTTGTTGAGTCATTGTGAATTTCAACAATAGTCTATTAGTGTGGATTTTTTTTTACTTAGATGTGTGTTTTAAGGCCTGTGACTGAGATTTAAAGCAAATTTAAACCATTTGAGAAATTCAGTTTGTGGCTTTAACAAAGATTAATTCAGTTTAATTATTCATCAAATAAAATCATTTTAGATTTGATATTTGAATTTCTTTATCTCAATATTGTAATATTCCACCAAAAATCATAAAGCACTGTATAATTTGTTTTTATCTGTGCTTACATTTTTTTTATTATAATTTTTTTAAATATATTTTTGGATATTTTATGCAGATGCAATCCCCTACAAAACCATTCCGATCAATGTAAAATTGTGAATTCTTCTTAAACTGTTGCTTAAGTCATATTGTGAAATTATATTCACAATAATTCAAAAAAATTTCCAATATCGTGCAGCCCTAATAGAAATAAATTTTTTTGAACTGCACATACCCACTGTACATATACATTTGTAATTATGTACACATGCACTGTACATATACATTTGTTTTTTTTTTTAACTCTGCACACTTCTGATTATTAATAGCAACCTGTACATATATCCATCTATTGTAAATCTCTGTTCATAGCTAATGGCTTGTTTCCACTGAGTGGTACAGTACGGTATGGTTCGGGTCGGTACGGGTCACCTTTATCACCTTTACCACCCTTTTGGTGGGCGTGGTGTACTGCAGAGAGTTTTAGTCGATGTCATTCTCGCTTGAATAAATGTCTACAGTAAAGCTGTACAGGTCGTTCACATTATATGAGAAGCTCTTCTAACAAAACAGATGCTTTAAACATATTAATACTTGTTTATTACTAACATTTCTATGAACATGATTTGATTATAACTGCAGATCAATGACAGTGTGACAGTGTTACAGCCTACTGTAACGTCTGCAATTATATAAAATAAATAAATAAATGCAACATATATGAGCACATACAGACCTTACAGTCTCCGATATGTTACCACTTACAGATAAACTACACACAGCATACATTAAGTCCTTATTTGAGTTCAAAAACAACACGCAACATATACAGTAGCCCACAGTCAGAGATTCTTGGCTTTGTGGCTGTTCATCAAGACAGCGACAAGGTTTGTTTTGAGCCCGGGTCATCTATTACTCGTTATTATAATGCATATAGTTGTCTCGGCTGTGTATTTAAAAACATGGCGGCTGCATTGTTTTGATTCTGGCTCGCTCCACGAGATCGTGACGTATCTCTGTAAACCAATCAGCGTTCAGCTGCGCGTGTAGCTCCACCTTTTGATACCCTTTCTCGTCTTTGGTACCCTTTCGAAAGGGTGCCGAAAAAGTGGTACGGTATGGTTCGGTTCGGTACGCTTTTGACAGTGGAAACGGCCATAAAAGCGTACCGACCCATACCGTACCAGTCAGCCCTGCTGAAAAATCCAGCTTAAACCAGCCTAAGATGGTTGGCTGGTTTTAGCTGGTCGACCAGCCTGGTTTTAGAGGGGTTTTGGCCATTTCCAGGCTAGTTTCCAGCCATTTCCAGCCTGGTCTTATCTGGTTAGGCTGGAAGATGACCAACCAGCTTGAGCAGCCAAAACCAGCCTGACCAGCTTAGGCTGGTTTAAGCTGGATTTTTCAGCAGGGAGTGGAAACGAGCCATAATACAACCTGTATATAATGTTCATAGTACATCCATTTGTCACCATAGTTTTTCTATAACTGCACTTTATAACTTATACCTGTATCCTGCACTTGCTGCTATTACACTCCTGGTTAGACCTAAACTGCATTTCGTTTCCTTGTACTTGTACATGTGTGATGACAATAAAGTTGAATCTAATAATACTACCATGAAAAATAAATAAAAATAATAAAAAGCACAAAAAAAGACTATTAAAACCTTTAAAAAATGCTGATTTAATACATTTTAAATACGATAACACTTTATCATAGGGACCAATTCCTACTATTAAACAGTAGCTTTATATTTGCACAATATTAAGATATTTGCTGTTTATTACTGCTTAAAAAGTACATATTCTCCATGATCGTATTGTACATTTCTAATCCTGCATAACTACTACCGTAATTAAAAACACTTATTAAGCAGCAAATTAGTAGTTTATAGAGCTAAAAGTCTTACTCAATGATTTGTTAATAGCGAAAATTTACCTTTAAAAAATTGTGGCCATAAACACTAAAATAACTGCATAGATTTCTAAAGCCATTAATAAATATTGACAAAACGATCATTTATGTAGGTGAACTGCACCTCTAACAAGCAGTTAAACTCGACTTCTCACATAATACGAAGTGAAAGTCACCCATGTGTACAGCAGACTATACACTTAACTCCTCCCCCTGCACTTGTCTTTCGTTCTTCTAGTTTTTGTCCTGTCAGAAGCACATGCAGCCGCTCACACATACAGACTCTCCTGCCGTGTTTTCTCTCTTGTTTCTGGCGGCTGCTGTGAGGCGATGACAGTTGTATTAGCAGTCGATTGCGAGGTCAGTCTCGCTCAGCTCCACCGAGACACGCAGCACTACAGGCACACAGCATTCACTGCTATCGCTTTTCTGTTACTTCTTGTTGACCAGCTCAAGCGGCCAGGTAATTTAATTTGATAGCGGGGTCAGTGACATGACGAAAATGTTGAGTCCTAGTCATTTATTTCATAAAAATAAAAATGGTCACTTTATTTTATGGTACAATTCTTACTATTAATAAACCATTAAGTATCTATGAGTTTTGCCTCAAAAAACTCCTAATTGGCTACTTTCTAATAGTTATTAAGGCAGTAGTTAGATTTAGGTAATAGGATTAGGAATGTAGAATAAGATCATGCTAAATATGTACTTCTAAGTACTAGTAAACAGCAAATAATACTAAATAATAATAATTTAATAATGTGCAAGTAATATAATTAATAGTGACAGTTACTTATATATAAATAGGCATACTTATAAATATACTGAATCAGTATTTTTTAAAGATTTTGGTAGCCTTTTTATGTGCTTTTTTTAATTTTTATAAATGTTTTGAAGTAAAGAGTTGTATTATTTAATTTACACAACCCAGGCTCAATATTGATATGTACCCCAATATTAATTTCTATAGAGCACTAAATAAATCCCAGGAGGTACATTTATTTGCAGTTTTTGTTTTTTCGCGAATCCACCAGAGGTTGCTGTTGACTGACTGACTGACTGACCGACCGACCAATACCCCCACCCACCCCCTCCCTAAACCCCACTTGTTTTTTTTTAAATCACAGATTGACACGCCCACCCACTTCCCTAAACCCAATCGACAATGTTCTCAAAAGAAATCTAGAAAAGAAAAGCTATCGCAGCCACCAGATTTTTACCACATTTTCAGATCTTACCACATTCTCACCCTGTTATTTACTTCTTTATTTTATTTTTTGCCTTTTGTTTTATCTGCTTTCTGAAACCGTTCTTCGCCAGACTTAAACACCGTTGTCACAGTGAACTCCTCTTTGCTTCTCAAGTCCGCCGATGTACGTGGCGAGCTACTGGGCAGCGGAAAAGCCGTCCACATGTACGTAAGCGGTCAGCTGACAGCGCAAAAAGAAAAAGAAGCCATCAGCAGCGTCGTAGCGTTCATTGTAAGGATGAAATGCAGCCATACGTAGCTTTGGCTAAATAATTCCTGCTCTTCAGAAATGTGTACTTTTTCACAATGAGCCTGTGTTGCAACCACCTTTACTACTAGTTATTGGTGAGAATTTGTACTTACAATAAAGTGTAAGCATAAAAACATTTAAAAATTGAACACATTTTAAAACACTTTATTTTAATATTTACTTCCAACAGTAATTACATTATTATTAATATTTATATAATAAATTTAATTTTTTTTTACATGAAATCAACTATAATCCTAACCTACATTCTAACCCTAACCAAATATAAGTACAAGTGTACTTAACAAATATTACTCAATAGTTACATTACTAGTTATACTGTAACAAAAACACCTAAAAATAAAATGTAGCCCATATTTATTTTATGATGAGCAGTTTTAATTATTATTATTATTATTATAAAAATCTGTTAACATTTTTTGGTAAGTGTAAAATGCTACAATAAAGAAAAAAATCCTAGTCAAAAGAATTCAATTCATGAAGATTCTTGGCATAATTGTATCATTTTTATTTTTATTTGAGGAAATGTTAGAAACACTTTCACGACGTGTGTGGCTGTTGGTATGTCTCTTAAATATCAAATAATTTCGCCTCAGTATGACATATTCAGCATAGGCTCATTCCAAAAATGTAGCCCTATACATTTGTGGAGATCGAGAATTATGTAGCCAGAAGTACGTATGGCTGCATTTCATCTTTAAGATGAACACTAGGGGGCGGTATGACGCCGTTCCTTTTTCTCATTTACTGGCTGACCACTTACCTCCATATGGATGGCTTTTCCACTGTTACCAGTTTGTCCGGTAGCTCAACATGTACGTTGGTGAACTTGAGACGAAGAGCAGAGTTGACCACAACAACGGGGTTTGTGTCTGGTGGAGAATGGTTCTAAAAAATGAGTAAGACAAAAACAAAAGCTAAAAAATAAAATAAACAAGTAAATAACAGGGTGAGAATGTGGTAAAAGCTCCTTTTTTAAAACACAAATTGGATTCAGGAAAGTCGGTGGATGGGTGGGTGCTTTTTAAAACACTAATGGTTGGGTTTAGGGAAGAAGAAGGGTGGGGGGATAGGTCGTTTGATCAATCAGTTAGTCAGTCGACAGTGGCCTCTGGTGGATTTACACGAGAACAGCAGGCATGAATGGCACTCCTGAGAGAAATTTGAGAACTGAAAAAGCATACACATCGGCCTCTGGTGGATTGCCGAAAAAAAAACTGCAAAAAACGTGGCTCCTGGGACGTATTTTGCTCTCTCCAGAAATATATATAGGGGTACGTAATCAGAATGAGCCTGGGTTGGGCCTATTAAATAATGAAATGTTATTTTAATTTAAATTAACATTAGTCAAAAATAATAGATCAATAATCAAAATAGTACAGAAGAATACAAATAAAGCTTAACATTTAGGAACATTAGATGAATTTTTAAAACCTTGAAATTTATGGTACCTGAAATGAGACAGAGGCAAAGACAGAAAAACAACTTGGAAAGCTTTGAGTCTCCCCAACACTCACACAGAAATGTGAGACAGACAGAGAGACCGCAAACGAGATGCACTGAAAAAGCAAGTGTGATCCAGTGAGATCCGGGCAGGAACAGAAAGAGAGAGAGTGGGCGCTTCAGGCATGAGTTAATACACATGAGCGCAGAGCAGTGAGTGTGGTTGTAGGCCATTGCATTTAAGCACTATCAGTCTGAATGGTCACTGCAATGCTCGCCATTGAAACTAGGTCAGTTTTAGCAGGGGGGCACTGAGCTTCTGAGGAGGCCCGGACAGATTTAATGCGCTATCAAAAGAGGGTTAGTCCTCGCCATCTCAGAGGGAAGGAGATGTTTTTAACTCAAGTCTCCTGACGCACTAGCTGTTCAGTGAGGCCACGCTGAAGCCGAATATCTTAGGGATGCAGTGAAATAAAACTATCTTCAGATCTTTTCTTGCATATTATGACACATTCAAGTGAGACAAATTATCGAAATAGAAGTAAATGTGGAATGGGAATTGGCTGCACGTAGGAAGGTAGATTTGAACGTAAACTTAAGGTTGCTTTAAAAAAGAGATAGGTTTTGAGTTTAATAAATAAATGGAGAATTCAAGTACACGGCAACAGAATGATGGAGTTCTTTCTATTTTCATAGACTTTATGCAATTCAGGCTCATTAAAGGGCCATGAAAACCTCATGTCTCAGCAGTTTTCTAGTTTGAAAAAAGTGAGAAAAGTGGTGAGTCCAACTTTGTTTAGGTGGGAGTGGCGAGAGGCGAAAGAGGAAAGGGTTTGTATGAAAAGGGGAGTTTCAGTGATTTACACAGCGGCAACACAAATACAAACACAAGTGAGATAGACAGTGACTACGTTTACATGGACATCAGTAATCAAATTATTTGCCTTAATCTGAATAAGACAATATTCAAGGCTTCAATATAAGCTGTTTGATAAGCTAATGAGAAAGTCTTGAGTTGTGAAACTTACAATATGTTTATA
>CAIGQZ010035027.1:1691567-1714132 GCA_903798205.1 Danio tinwini
AAACTCCTCAAAGAAAGGGGTGTGTTGAACAACAAACTCCTCAAAGAAAGGGGTGTGTTGAACAACAAAAGGCATTTGCATTTAGTGCCTATAGGAAACAAATGGTCATTTGAATAAAGGCCCCCTAGGTAAGGGCACACCCTTAGCAGTGGTTCAAAAGATATCTGAAGTTATATATCTATGGTTTAGATTATGTCTATTTCTGAGGGAATGAGACCATTGTACCAGTCGCACTGAGACATTTCAAATGATATCAGACATGATAAATAAAGTCACTTGCATTGATATAGAACATTCATACTTTGAAATGACCATTCTGTGTGAGTTAGGAGAAAGAGGGAGTGGGTGCTTCAAATGTAGATGAAGGAAAGGAATGAGCTGACTTTCCCGCATTCCCACCTGGTGGGTTTTATGAGCCGATTGTCTCTGTGTTTCCAGCTCATGTTTGAATTGTCAAAGACATCAAAGTATTTGTTTTATCTCAAGTCTTACATTACAAACATAATCATTTGTTGTGTCAGAATGCTTTTTTTATTTAGGATTTATTTTTGGCCTTTATTAAGTGGATAGTATTTCAGACAGGAAGCGAAGTGAGAGAGAGAGAACGGGTAGGGACTAGGGTTGGGCCGATAGACGATGCCATCGTCCATCGCCGATGGCCGATAGACATCACGATGCTAAGCCGGCAGCGACGATCCTCCACCCCGCCCCCGTGAAAAATACACACTCAGGCCCCGTTTACACTAATACAGCTTAGTTTTAAAATAGCATTTTAAAACGAAAATGATCCACGTCCACACCACATTTAGCATTTCTAAACAGCCCTCCGTCCGCTGAAAATGCACATCACGTGACCTCACACAGACAGACACAGCCACACACACTGTCATGCGCTCGTCTGAGCTCCAGAGAACAGTGTACGTTGGACAGTTTATCAAGGATGTATCGCTGGATCGCGTCTCACTATAGTTGTTAAATGTGATATTTAATTAATCTTGTCTCTGTCTAACGACTCTTCTGTCTTTTAAATCTATCAGGTAACATGTCACAGCATCAGTACAATGCTTCAATCTTTCGCTTTCACGCTTCACTGAAAAAAATCATTCAGAGATGATTCCTTGGATTTACTCAAATTTTTTTTCACGTTAAGTGGCTGTAAACTATTTATTTGGGCTGAATTTAAAAAAACAAATTAAGTAGAATTTTATTAAATTAAATTTGTTTGTTTAAATTCAACACAAATAAATTGTTTGCAACAGTTTTGCAGACGTCATTTTTTTCAGTGTTGTACTTAGTAATTTTAGCGAAACTCTCAGATACTGTTAGTTGTGCACCTTTTTTACCAACTAAGTTTGTCGACGCCATTATAATGACAGTTCACTCTGCCTATTCATGCCAGAGTCCCGCGGAAAAAGTGATTGACAGGTGGTAATTTGTGTGTAACTTATCTTTATTTATTTATGATTTGGTTATGGGAAAAACAAAGACAAAAAAATTATTTGTTTATATTTTATAAATAATTAATTCACCTCCGCCTATGAAGACGATGCCATTGTCCATCGCGATGTTTCACATTAGACATCGTACAATGCTAAATTGGTCAACATCGCTCAACCTTAGTAGGGACAGGAAATGTCCTCAAGCTGGGATTTGATCTCAGGATGCCCTGAAGTGCTACCGCACCATATGTCAGCACGCTAGCCACTAGGCTACTCCACCAACTGTCAGAACACTATGAATTGGCTTGAAATGCTCACACAGTATGTTCACATTTTAGTAACTTTATGGATAAAACTTTGCAATGACTCTATGAATCATCATATATGTTTTCAACTGTGGCTCTTGCTCAAATATAATCCTGATTCAACATAGCAGATCCTGCAATGTGACCATTGCGGATGTGCATTATTGATGCAGAAACTATAGCTGCGTCCCAAATGGCACACTATACACTATGCACTTACTCAACAGCATGGTATATGTATGTAGTGTCGTCCCAATTGGAACACTAATAGTTTTTTTACTAAGCAAAAATTCAATCCATTTCCCTGATACAGTTTGACGGTTGCCAAATTAGTGAAATAAATGACCAAAGTACCAAATAATATCTGCTATGAGTATAACCGCATTCACCATCGGGAGGTGCTATAATCACTCTCATAGGAGAATTTTGCTTTCACAATCCAAAATAAATAAAGTAATCCAACATCAGTGCTCGAAAGCTCTGCCCCGTCTGCACGGCAGTTGAGTGTGTGAAGTGTACAACACTCTATACTTAATTTTAACAGTTGAATAAGCATCATCCGGGTAATTAAAGTGCACTTATTATTTTTAGAGTTTTCAGTGTGAATGCACTACTTACACTATTTATATTACAAAATGGCATAGAATAGTGGATAAGTATGCGATTTGGGATGCACCTTATATATTGTGCGGGCCTAATATGTACACTTGAGTGTGTGAGACAATACTGTGTGTGAGCTTGTGTGTGTGTGCGCGCGTGTTTTTGTGAAACATCAGGAAACAAACTTTTATAATGACATGGGTTAGACACAGATATGACAAGGAGAAAGTGATTTATGAGGACATTTCACCATTTTTTAAAAGGCTTATAAATCATACAGAATTAGTTCTATGGAATGTCTTATGAAATGTCCCCACAATTCACAAAAACAGACATGCGTGTGGAGGTGTTTGTGTGGATGGGCAGATGTGGGTCATGGTTTGATGGCTAATGGTTAATGGCTGACTGGTGGATACGCATGCTGAAGGTTGTCTCTCTCTCTCTCTCAGCCCTCAGGGGACTCATCCGTCTGTCATCACACACTGAGCGATAAGATAAGATAGCGATGCTACCAATGACTGTCAGTTAAACACAGACGAATCATTTTGAGATGTTTCAGCACCAAACTCTTACATGTAAAAGAAATTATTAATAGTACAAATTTTAACATACTGTTTAAAAACATTTGGGTTGGTAAAGTGTCTTATATCCCTGTAGTGATCTGTGTTCCCTGTAGTAATTCCCTAGTTTGGGAAGTTTGTTTTTATCAGTTGGTCATATGTAGGGCCAGATGGAATCTGCTGAGGTTTTTTGCCATTTCTGCTGCGATTTTTAGTAAAAATCTGCAGATTTCTGGAGAATTATTTAGGGAGTATCATAACTAAAACCTTAATATGTGAAATAAAAATAATACCTTTTTAACTTGTATTTAATGTTTAAAATGCAAATCCAATTAGATTCACTTTATTTGGTAAACAAAGCAAGTCTCTCATATAATATATCTACTAAAAGACAAAAAATATAAATTTAGACGCATTTACTCAAGTAAATAAAGACAATTAATGATGGGCTAAAATTCTGCGGAATTCTGCGGAAAATCTGCAGGATTTTGCGCGCGCAGATTATGTCATAATTACCACATCATGTGCATTCACATCACTTTGGTCAGAGCAAGATGGAAAAATTCAACACAGTTTTAGCCCTACATGTGCTAAATGATCAATAAAAAATTGCACCAGTCATCATTTGTTTTAGCTTTTGTTGTTGTTGTTGTTGTTTTTTTTTCAGTTTATTAATTGAATCTTATTCTGCTACAACTGCACAAAAATATTGTATTTATGACAAATGTTAACAATCCTATTATCAGTACTGATGCTCCATTTTTCTTTTTTTCCCCCATGTGTTAGTTGCTGGGGCATGTTCACCTGTGTCTTCACTGTTGACAGTTTCCTGTAGAATCTACAGTAACTTGCTGGCAGCAGTTCACCGGTAGCTTACTGTAGATTAGTTACAGCAAATATACAGTATTTACATTTACAACACCATTTATCTTGCTGTATATGTATTTACAGAATTGTGTGTATATCTTACTGTAAATATAAAGTCATTTTCACAATATGACTTTAAAATACAGTAACATACTGTGTACATGTCCTATAGTAAAATACTGTTCATTAATGTGAAGAAAGTGTATTTCAAAGTGTTACCGTTTTTTGTTCTAGATGTCTGTTTGAGTGTGCATACATCCAAGGTCAAAAAACACAATAATTTTTGTCATAATGTAAACTGCAGCATCAACTTTATTTTCAGTGTCTGAGTTTCCTGTAGAATCTACAGTAACTTGCTGGCAGCAGTTCGCCGGTAGCATACTGTAGATCGATTACAGCAAATATACTGTATTTACATTTACAGCATCATTTGTCTTACTGTATACTGTATGCACAGCAAAACAATCCGTGTACTTTTAACTCAGTTTGAGTTTAACATAACTCTCCTTGGGTGTACATATGACTCCCTCCATTTTGGAGTTAAAATAACACTTTAGAAAGTGTGAAACTTGAACATTACTCTCAGAGTTTTTTTTAACACAGTAAAAGTTTATTCTTACATCGAACTGGTGTGTTACCCTTCAAAGTGTTAATATATGACCTTTTTTCCTATGTTATTAATTGGTGTGTGTGACAGATGATCAAATATGTTGAAAATAGTTTTAATTTATTAAATGTTTATTAATCTTTTCAGAAATAATTTCAATACATTCAACTCTTTGCATTTTAAAATGCAACAAGACATGTTTCAAGTTTAAGTAAAACACACTGGTTTGATCACTGTTTGTCTGAAAGAACCAGCTAGAGTAAAAAAAAAACTGGACTTCCTATCACTAGTGGGAAATAAACTTTATGCAGTGTAAAACTGAAGAAAAAAAAACTCTTAAATATACGCTCTTTCACACTCGTGGATTAAAATGTACTCCGGACTTAACACTGAACAACACCAAAAAAAATCACATTTAACTCTGGAATTTTTGCTGTTTGTATTTACAGGCATGCATGCACTTTTAACGATTTTTCTAAATTGCACATTATTTAACTGTAATGTGTACTGCATTTATTGTATGACAGTTATGCAGTATATTACTGTATTTTAAAGCTGTATCGTGAAAATGACTGACTGTTCTACAGTAAAGATATGCAAGATAAGTGGTGTTGTAAATGTAAATACAGTATTTTTTCTGTAATTGATTTACAGTAAGTTACTGGCAAACTGCTGCCAGTAGGTTACTGTAGATTCTACTGGAAATCGTTAACAGTGTTGTTTAGTTCTTTGTTAACTTGCCCACAGTTTCTTTAGTTCATTGTCCAGTATTATCTTTGCATGTCATTGTAGAGGTGTTGTGTTTTTCTTCTTCTTCTGTGTTCAGTCATTGTTATTTTTGTTAAATAAGTCAGAATGCTGTAATTATAACCTGAAGTGTCTTAAAATGTTATTTTTTTATTGACTAACAATATACTGAAACTTTCCTCTCAGTTTGAATAGAAATTACTCTTCTGAAGTCAAGCTAACAATTTTTAGAAATTAGCAGAGAAAGATGACATAATGATGTAATTTACCTTAAACATTCTAAACACAACAACAGAGACAACACTGGTTAATGACAGTGGTGTACATGTAAAAACCACACACTCAAACTAATTCTCCATTCTACATACGGCCATCATCATAATCGTAAAGCCAGCTGGTGTGATCAAACACATTGAGATTATTCATAGCGCTCTGTAGTCCAATCTGTAAACACACTCACAAATTAGTCATTACAATCCACTGCCAAGCTGATAGAAGCGCACATAAATTACCCAGTATGGTCTTCACACCAACACACAAACAAGCGAAAACACTCACCAATTAGTCATAACATTACATTGTGCGTTTGGCTTTTGTCAGCTGGACTGACTCCAACATGACTCCAATCATGTCACTTTTAATCTCCAATGTCCTTAACACAAAAGCTGTGACAAATTGATCACACTCTTTAGCCCACACATCGTATATTTCACACATATGCATGCATACTCAACAGCAGGTAGCTCTACGATACGAGCGTATCTTCTGTGAAAGTCTTTATGTGTGTAAATGAATTCATGAAGTGTGGCTGGTCTTTGAGGAGGCCAGACTCTCTACAATGCCTGCAAGGTCGCTGTGAATAACAGACGACTAGTGTTTACTGTAAGTACATCTGAGGACATGTCAGCAGTGTAACGCATTGATTAGCCCACTTACTGCTGGGTCTTCAGTACTCGCTAAACCGTGCGGCTGTTTACTCCTGTAAGGCTCTTGAGGAGGCGGCTGAACAATAAAGTGTACCCGTAAGAGAGGTGCTTTAAAAGACTAGACTTTCTTTTTTTACTACCCAGCACAAGAATCCAAGGGTTCTGCATCTGCTGAGGGTCAGTGTGACGGTCTCTGATAAAGAAAAATGTTTTGAAATGTAATTAAGATACTTCTCTTTGTTTCTGTGTTGGTTTTATATGGTTTAAAAAATACATTTTCAATGACGGAAAGAGTTAGTTGTTACATATTGAGTCATTTACTCAACCCATAAGAGTTTTGTTTATCTTTGGAGCCCAAATTAATTTTGGTTTAATCAAATGTGACAGATTTCTGTCTCTTTTTTAGAAGTCTTCTCACCCCAAGCCAAAGACTGAAGAATACCTAAGGTGTGTAACTCATATAGTTTGAATTATGTTGTTGAATTTAATCTGCATTTATTCTGCAACAACTGCAAAAAAAAATTGTATTTGTGGTGTAGTTTTATGACAAATGTCAACAAACATACTTAAGCTTCATTTATTAGGTCTAGGGCTGCACACTATATCGTTTCAGCTTTGATATCAATGTGTGCATCCACATTAGTCACATAGCAAGATATTCAGTGTTGAATCTGGTATATAGTTGACTAGGAGCCACAGAACACTTGTGGTTTGTAGAGTTGCTGCTAAGTTTACCCATAATAGTGTGAAAGTGTTATATTTGCATGTGTTTTTGAGGCCTGGCACTTTTTAAGACTCTAGAATTTTTGTCTTGTTTGTAGTCCAAATATCTACTTTTCAAAGTGAAAATAATGTACTCATTGGCACATCATTTTGCTTGTTTTAAGGAAAAACTCTTAATTTGGACTTTTTTTTTGCTAAAGGTGAAAACAAAACAATATTTTTACTTGATCTAAGAACTTTTAGATCTTTGAACTAAAAACGAGAAAAAGCTAAGTAAGAGAGTGTGTTAGAGTCCCCAGAAAACAGTTAAATAGAGGTATTCAACCCATCTTGGTGAACTGTATTAATATCGCAATATTGATTGCAGAAAAATAAATGATCATAATATAAATTTTTTCCAATTTCATGCAGTCCTAATTGAGTCCAAGTTTTCTTACAGACACGACCACAAATAGTAAGCTCATGTCTTAAAAAAATCTAGTTTGACACTCCTAATTGTGGTAGCATTCGTGTGTGTTCAACTCTGTGCGACATGACTTAAACCATAAATATGACAGAGAGGCCGTTCATGTCCAATTTCTATTGTGAAATTAATTTACAGTAATTAAAATAACATTTAGAAGCATTATTAATGATTGTAAAGATCTTACAGTCACGTTTATCTTCTGTTCATTCTTTTTTTGCCAGTTTTAGTTCCTGTGGTAGATTTATTATGTTCACCTGTGCCTTGTTTAGTTCTTTGTTAACTTTGTTACCCCATAGTTTCTTTAGTTCAGTGACTAATATTATCTTTACATTTGATTGTAAAATTGTTGTATTTGTCTTCTGCGTGCCTGAGCTTATCAGTCTAGTGAAAGAAGGCCCGCCTTCTAGTTAAGGAGCCAATCATCAATCTCTATAAGTTGATGATTTTTCAGAGGGAGGGGCTCAGTCCAGACATGTATTCTTTATGACAGATTCTGCAGCTTTATTGTTATGAATCTAAACACACTGGAATCTAAGCAAATACATGCCTAATAAACATGAAAATATATCTACATAAAGCTTGGAAGCTTTACTTTGAAACGTGCAAATTTGAAAATAAATTTTCACTGCTTTTGTAAGCTGTATGAAACAAAGGCCAGGTACATTCTTTCCTGTTTGGCCTTATTATTCATTCATTCATTCATTTTCTTGTCGGCTTAGTCTCTTTATTAATCTGGGGTCGCCACAGCGGAATGAACCGCCAACTTATCCAGCACGATTTTACGCAGCGGATGCCCTTCCAGCCGCAACCCATCTCTGGGAAATGGCCTCATTATTTGAAATTAATTTCCATTCTGTAACTCAAACATAAATAACAGCAACCATCAACAACCAATTTTGTAAAATAAGAGTTTGCTGTCATTTTGCCATTAGAAATAAGTTGGAAATTGCCTTCAGTCATCAATTACTGATCAGACTTTCAGCATTATTCAGAGGATTATATTGTATAACACATAAGTTTTTAATTCTTAGGGTAGTCACATATATAGTTTGATTGACATAATGACATTTGATCATGTGCTCCATAAACATCTACAAGGGAATTTGGTATCGTGAAATTTGTGTACATGAGCATTAGCTCAGGCAACCTGAAAAAACTACATTTTTTTGTTTGATTTAAACATTTAAAAACAAGAGACAATTGTTGGTGATTCCAAATACAAAATTTAATTGTAAATTTAACAAACAGTTTTGGAGAATTTGATGTTATCACATTCACAGAAATGGGAGCTCCATTTGCATGCCCAAGAAGAGTTTCAAAAATGGCTACCAGGTAAAATCACTGTAAAGGGCCTTTGACAGTATCCTCAAGAGACACAGTTGCTTTATACAATAAAGAGATTTAATTTAGTTAGCTAGTTAGTTAGTTATTTAGATACTTATTTTTCAAAAAAAAAGAAATTTCAGACATGCAATAACATAGCATTACATAAAATATAGAAATAATTGTAGACTTTTATTCACATTTAAATGTTCATCGAACCACACCTTCTTTATGTGTGAGAACAAACCTTATTGGTTATTGCCGAAGCTTAAACATGCCATATGACATGCAAGAATGAACCTAATTGGTTCTTTAGCATCCAGCAAACATGCTTAGATTTCCATGACCAAATCTGAATGCATTAACCCTTAAATGTCCCCATGTCCCATGTGGCATGGATACAGAAAAAAGGCAAACATATGATAAATCATATGCATATTTCACATATCATTTTCGAATCTGAAAATCAAAATAATGTGTGACTGTTAAGAGGTAAAAAAAATTTAATCAATGTCCGTATGTGAATAAAAGCCTAAATTAAATCTGTTCATCAAATAAAGCAATCATGTCTCAATCATGTCAGTTCATAAGGACTCATTTTGGAAAGAGATCTCTCACATTAATACAAATATTTTCATGTAGTTCTAATAATGAACACAAATCGTATAGCTTTGGATGGAGTCTCATTTGTTAAACATACAGTGAGTCAGTGCAGACATCAAATGTAGGTTACATGGTTATCAACCCTTAGCCCATATAGGATTTAAACTGCTGAATTTTGCAGATATTGTAGCTTGTTAAGGGAATAATAAGCAAGAATAGCATTAGTATTATAGTCAATATGCCAAAGAACAAAAGAGTTTTTTATTCTGCACAAAACACTCGATTGACAGACTGGCATCAAAGAGACCTCTAAGATTTTGTTTTGTTTGTTTACTTTATAACCCCAAGGCTACCATCAACTGACAAAGCTTTAGAGCAAGCATTATACAGTTGATAAAGAGAGCCAAAGAACGTCTGAAGTTTTAGAACTTTTTAAACACTGAAGATTGTTAACTGAATTTTGAAAAAACAAATGTTGTGCTCCAAATAGATAAAAAAATCCTTTTGCTCTTGGTGAGCCCAAAATCTCAACACAAACAATCAAAAAAATTTTACTTATAAAAAATGTTATAGGGCCTGACTTAAGCTTGTTGTCCTTAAAAAACATACAAAAACAAGCATAAAATCATGCAATTCAATGATAGAATGCATGCTTGATCACTGTCAACTTCTCCTACAAATGATGTCACTTCCGAGTCATAGCCTTCATTTAATGCAAATGTGACAGGACTGACCAAAACATGGGGACCATTGTAAATTTATCTGTATTATATATTTGTAGTATTTATTTGTAGAATTTATTCATAATTTCATGTTTTTAATCAATTAATGTGAATGATAACAACTTAAACTTGCTATTTCTGAAGTATTTTTTCTAAATAACTGTTTTTAGCATAATAAAACTATGAAATGAAGAAAAAAAATGTGAGAACCAAATGAATGGCATTTTCCTTAACAGAACAACTCACAGAAATCAACCATTAGTCCATTTTTGAAATTTTTGAAATACTTTTTATTCACTGTATTTCTGTTTTTATTTCAGGGACAGATAATGTACGTTTCTGGTAGAATGCCCCATACAGTTGAAGTCAGAATTATTAAGCCCCCCTTTAATTTTTTTATTTATATTTCCTAAGTGATGTTTAACAAAACAAGTAAATGTTCACAATATGTCTGATAATATATATATATATTTTTTTCTGGAGAAAGTCTTATTTGTTTTATTTCAGCTAGATCAAAAAGTTTTAAATTTTTTTTAAACCATTTTAAAGTCAAAATATTTAACCCTTTTAAGCTATATAATTTTGCCTAATTACCCTAACCTGCCTAGTTAACCTAATTACCCTAGTTAAGCCTTTAAATGTCTCTTTAAGTTGTATAGAAGTGTCTTAAAAATATCTTGTAAAATATTATTTACTGTCATCATAGTGAAGATAAAATAAATATGTTATTAAAACTAATATGTTTAGAAATTTGTTGAAAAAAAATCTGGGGAATTGGGAAAAAATATACAGGGTGGCTGATAATTCAGGCGGGCTTATTATTCTAACTTCTACTGTATAGAAGCTCAGAGAATTTAGTGCTAGAGTAGGAGTTTTTTGAGGGGGGGGGGGGGTGCTTCTATAGGTGGTTTTGGTATTATTCACTGGGGTTCTCTGAAGAGATGGCTTTTTAATTGTCGTTTCAAGGATACCAGTGTATCCGCAGTCCAAGTGAGAATGGGAAGATCATTCCACCAGCAAGGAACATTGAATGAAAAGGTTTTGGAAAGTGATTTATAGCCTCTCTGCGATGGCACCACAAGGCGATGCTCACACATTGACTGAGGCTCCTGGAGGGGATGTAGACCTTTGCACTTCCTGATTTTGCCAAGTGCTTGTCCTGAGACGAAGATATTTATGATGACCCAGGGACAACAACTCCATCAGCCAATCAAGCATCATCATGTCATCATTATGTTCCCCTAGCTGAGTTCTCAAAAAACGTGCCAATTCAAAAGAAGAAGAAATAAAAACACACACACACACCTGCCATTTTTCACCAGTGAAGAGGACAAGTGAAAAGGTAAGATCACCTGTTCTCTTCTATCAATTTACAGAAGCAGTAATGATCAAAATATTCATATGTTTATGTATTAGCCTTTTTTTTTTTACAGCAAAGCGAACATTTAACTTTAGTTTGCATTAAGTTAGCCTAATAAGCCCTTACAAGTCTAACAATACACTGTAAAACCCAAAAAGTTAAAGTAACTCAAACCATTTGAGGGAACCGATTGCAACAAACCATTTAAGTTTAAAAAATATCCAATGAGTACTGCCTGAACTTCCATTACAATAAATGAAGCAATTTGAGCATATAAATCCCGGTAAATGAAGAGAACCAACTAAGTACTGTAAAACCCAGTAAGTTAAGGCAACTTAAACTGTTTGAGGAAACCGATTGCAACAAACCATTTGAGTTAAAAATCTAATCCTAATGAGTGCTGTGAACTTACTCCATTTAAGTTGGAGTAATGAGGTATTTAATTAACTCATTACCTTCACCACTAAGTTCAAAACTCTTCAAATAAGTAGGACTTTCAGTACATTTTCAGTGAACTACACTCATTTCATTTGATAAAGTTGACTGTTGGGTTTTACAGTGTAGATTGGTGTGCTGTTTTACCGTTAATGCATTTACTTTCTGGCTCCAATTAAAACACGCTAACAAATATTGTTTTGAATGTTTGAGTAGTGTGCCTAGCTATCAAATGCAAACTTAGCCTCTTGCTAACTTACAGTATAGCGAAGGGAATTTTTTCTAATAAGTCTGTTTTTAGCATATATTATGTCAATTTGATTTCAGACAAAGGTCTGAAATGCGGACCAAAACTAATACATGATGCACAAGTTTACAAGCATATTTTAATCTAATGCAAATCCTTTTTTTTTTTTACATTTCGCAGTATGTTTTACAGCTGTATTAAAGTCGACATCATAATGAACTAAATTTTAAATACATTTCCAAATGCAGACACATTAGACAGACTAAACAATTAGCGGTATATCATCATTGACACTTACATTTTAAATATTTCTGCTGTGTAATGCACAAAAATCACAGTATTTTACTGTATACACAAGTTTTCTTTGCTTTCTAAATTCAATGTAAACTGCCATTCCAAACTGCTCCCTCTCAAACAAACACCATATACAACTCTATATATAGCTATACCCTACCTGAGCCCCTGCGAGAGGTGTGTGACATGAAGAGGGCAAACAGGAGAGAATTGGGACAGTGAGCGTCCTAGAGGTGATGGAGAGGGGTGGGAGGCGCTCTTAACGTCACACATACGGGGGAAAACTCTCCAATAATGGGAAGGCCAACAGATGCTCCAGTTTCCTTGACAGAAATGGAGGTCAAGTGGAGATTTATGTAAAAGGGAAAACAGGCAGCGAGGGAGAGAAGAGGGAAGTGCATATTATGACTTTAACTAGTGTATAGGGAGGACAGAGCAGCAAAGCAATGATTTTAGCCAGACAGTAGGAAAAAGGATGAGGTGGAGAAAGTGCCTTAAAACAGTAGGGAAGGCTGTGTTTCCAACCATTTTTGTCTTAGAGAGTCTTATATTATTGTACCAAGTGGTCCTTTATCAATACTAAACCAGAAATGTGTTTTTCTCATATCATTATTTTCATGCCTGAAATCATTGTGCAATCATTTTATTAAAGTGGACTTCATTACGAAGATAACAATTGCTTTTTTAAAAATTGTTCTAATATTAAGATTTTTTTGCATGTACACATGAGATATTTTAATCAAAGCTTTGTTTGTTTGACCAAAAATACACAGTATAAACTGATTACTGTTTTACGGTTATTTAAAGTATAGTATTAAGATGGAGTGTATAATTTATCATTTAAATTTTTCATATATTTTTTAAATTATCTATATATATATATATATATATATATATATATATATATAAAGTAATTTATTCCTGTGATGTCATAACTGAACTTTCTGCTTTAATACTGATATGAAATGATAAACTATAAACTACTGATAAACTATATACTGATAACTCATTCATTCATTTTCCTTCGACTTAGTTCCATATTTTTTCCACAGCGGAATCAACCGCCAACTATTCCGGCATATGTGTTATGCAGAGGATGTCCATCCAGCTGCAACCCAGTACTGGGAAACACCCATACACACATTCACACATACACTACGGACAGTTTTTGTTTACCCAATTCACCTTTAGCGCATGTTTATTGACTTTGGGGGAAACCGGAGCACCCGGAGGAAACCCACACGTACACGGGGAGAACATGCAAACTCCACACAGAAATGCCAACTGGCACAGCCAGGACTCGAACCAGCGACCTTCTTGCTGTGAGGCGACAGTGCTAACCACCGTGCTGCCTAAATTGATAACTGTTTTACTGTTATTTAAAGTATAGTATTAAGATGAAGTGTATGATTTTTTATTTTGATTGTTTTAAATTTTAATTTTCCATATAATTTAATTTCCCTGTCCCTCGATAATGTCAATAGACTGGACTGTCTTAGTAACTGACTAAATGTTAAGGAGGACTCGCAATCAAACTTTACAATGAATACAATTGTTTGTATTCAATACTTTATTATTATTATTATTATTTTCCAATTTCCATATTTGCAATGCCTGTATTTTTTTTTAATTCGTGATTAATTATGATTAATCATGATTAATTACTTTCGTGATTAATTATGATTAATCACAAAAAAGTGTGATTAATTTGTTAATTTTTTTAATCAATTGACAGCCCTAATATATATATATATATATATATATATATATATATATATATATATATATATATATACTTGGAACTATATTATAGTTAGTTGGAAAAAGAAAAGATATTATAATGGATACACAATGACATTAATGACATCATATTTAAATAAGAAAAAATAAGCAATTAAATGGATCATAAAAATACTAAAATAAAAACTAAACTAAAATTGTACTGATAAAATACTTTTAATTGCTATTTTAAAAGCTATTAATAAAATTAATAATAAAAACTATTAATTAATTATTATTTTATTATTCCTTACTAATTCATAATTAAATTATGCTAAAATTGCTTTAATTAAACCTATTGACCTTATTCTTCAATGCGGAAGTGCACTCGCTTTTGCAATTGTTTTAGAACTTCCGATTCAGTTGCCTATGAGAAAAATGACTAGGAATAATAAATGGCAGAAAACGGTCAAACTACTTGCTCTACAAACAAGTATTATTATTTTTATTATTATTATATAGAATAATACAATAAGAAAATATAAGTTTGCAATATCAAGAAGTGTAACCAGCTGTTTTTGACATCTAAAAATTAATGGAAGTAAATAAGACCAGAAGTCTCAAGCCAAAATGATTCAAATGGCTGCACCCACTTGTTTGTGGAGACTAAGGCGAATACCGACATAACAAAAATCTGTCAAATAAAAATGACAAAAGTCATAAAATTTTACTAAATAAAAAAAAAAATTTGAAAACTAAAAATGAACTATACTGAAACTATTTACAACAACAAATGTATCTCCAAACCATAGCCAGCTTGGTGAAAGGGGTGGTTCTCTTTAGTTCTTCACCTCATTTTCTAATTAATTTTAGATTAAAAAATTTAAGATTTAAATACTGAATTTGGGTGAGGTTTTAAGCGCTATTTTTAGCTGAATTAGCTTGTTGGATGGTCATCATAACCACAATTTTTGATGTACCAAAACTATTTCCTAAATATTTATAATAAAAATGTTTACAAATATTTGTTATAAAATAAAAATGTAATACATCATATGTTATTAGAAAAAAAAGTTTTAAAAAATTAAAAACTGTAGCCTATTGTAATTTTAATAACAAATAACAAACAATCCAGCACCTTCAACTTTCCTCAGTCAGAATTTGGCTGTTTGAATAATAAAAAACTGAAACTAATAATAATAATAATAATAATAATAATAATTTAGAGCTTCACAATTTTTCTAGCCTCTCTTGTAAAATGCTTCACACTTTTTTATTGGTCATGTTTTCTTTCAAGGATAAGATAAGAATAAAATTTACCTGTAAACTGTTCTTTCTATTTAAAAACAATACAGTAAAGTTGACTTCACTTATGTCAGATGTTTTCTTGCACAGCTGGATGTTGGACTCTTGAAAAATAATTGTTTGCATTGGCCAAAACTGATTAACTGAAGTCACACCAGGACTCCGCTTGGTCTTAAAGCCTTTTTCGATGAGTTATTTTTACTATTTATGATGGCATAGCAAAATAGGCCAAATAAGCTCTGTATTGGATAAATTCTGGACCTTTGTCAGTGAGGGGTGGGTCTTCCGAACCACCAGAACCCCCCCTTGCTACAGACCTGATCTCAGTGTACTAAACTAGCTTAGTATTATTGTGTAAATGGATACGTTTTTGACTGAACAAATTATATTTTAAATATGACCTTTGATAGCAATAGAAAGACTTTAATTATCACATCCGATGCTTCTTACAAAACCAATACATTTGAACAGCAGTGCATATATTACAGACACGCATAGCACATCATAGCAAGTTGTAAAAACCCAACAAGACAGACTTTATCACAGACAAGCACTTTTTATCCCCGTGGCTCCACAAACGAGTGCCCCGGGCTGGTTAATCGAGCATTATTTCAAGTTTATCTCTCAAGACGCTTGTGCTGACTAACTTACAAGTCAAGATGATTGGGAAAGGCTCGAGGTCTTGGCAGCGAATCGGCAGCATCAAACTACTTATCGAAGCCAACAAAGACATTGTCGAGCTCTTGTGCCAAGCATGAATAAATAAACAACCAATTGAAAAAATTCTCATGTGCTTTCTTAAAATGCACATTTTCTAAAGTCTCTGGCTGAAGGATCTGTCTAGTACTCAGGGGCTGTTGCAAAGATAGATTTGTGTAATTCCATGTTATAGATTTCTTGTTTTAACATAGAAATGAGTTGCTTGTTAATGCTTGGCTGGATCTGAGAATTCAGGATTTTAAGTAAAAAAGCAATGACTGTCATGTTGCCTGAAATCGTGTAACGTTAGATTCATTCAATCATTTTCTTTCCGGCTTAGTCCCTTTATTAATCAGGGGTCGCCACAGCGGAATGGACCGCCAACTTATCCTGCATATGTTTTACTCAGCGGATGCCCTTCCAGCTGCAACATCCATACACACTCACATTCACACACATACAATACAGTTAATTTAGCTTATTCAATTTACCTATAGTGCATATGTTTGGACTGTGGGGGAAACTGGACCTGGAGGAAACTCACGCCAACATGGGAAGAACATGAAAACTCCACACAGAAATGCCAACTGACCCAGCCGAGGCTCGAACCATTGACCTTCTTGTTGTGAGGCGACAGTGCTACCCACTGAGCCACCGTGTCCCATACATTATATATAAACAGGATCTATTATGCCCCTTTTTACAAGATGTAAAATAAGTCTCTGATTTTCCTAGAATGTTTATGTGAAGTTTAAAAAAAGACAATGTCCCTTTTAGGCTTTGATGTTAATTGTGCCAATTTGCTTCCTGTCACTTTAAATTCAACTGAGATTGTGCTCTTTTCAAAAGAGGGCGGAGCTACAAATGCCTATGAGTCAGCATAGCGGCAGATTCAAAAACAAGACTAACCTTTAATTTACCATAAATTAAACAAGCCTGAAGGGATATTTCAAAACAAATATATGTTTTAATTATTGTCTTTCTTCTGCTAAACACAAAATAAGACATTTTTAAAAATGTGCGCAACCCCAACAGTTTCTGGACCCCATTTACATAAACATACCATGGAAGTCAACAGGGACCAGAAACTGTTTAAATATCCACACTCTTTAAAATATCTTCCTGTTCAGTTCATGATGTTAACAAAATTGGTATCCAAACAGTTACTTCCATATAGAAAAACACATTATGGAAGTCAATGGTCTAAAATCCTTCTAGAAGTGAACTATCCCTTTAGGTAACCAAATTAATTTAAGAAGATAGTAATGAAAGAGAGATTGTCATTAATGGGTAGGACGTTTACCCTCTGATCACACATACAAAGGGAGAATCCTAATCAGAGTGTTTCTGCAGACTGTTTTTATGAAGTGTGATTATAAAAAAAAAGAAATAATACATTTACCATTACAGAGCCTGGCTATATTCACAGAGCTTTGTTTTAAGCCCTTATAAAAGTGTTTTTGTATAGTAGGTTCCCTTTAAGAGATGCAACAATACTAGTACTGAAATATGAAAGCGAATACAAAAGCAATGCCATGTCTGAAACAGTTCAGGACTGATGAAAACTATAATTAATTTTATTAGTTATTATGATTTAAATTTTCCCAGTTTGAATGTAAATATGAGAACCTTATAGTCACAAAGGCTTAAAAGAAGTAAAAAGAGAATTCTTTGATGTTGACTTCTAACCCATTTCCACCGGCACTTGCTCTTACGCTTCTTAGCATTCTGTGGGCTTTTACATTGTATCTGGCTTGTGCCTTAATAGCACAATAAAGCAGAAACTCTTTTGTATTTCCAGAAGTGCTTGAGTCACATCTTCAAAAAGGCGATAAGATATTTAAAGCGCCCAAAGATAAAGCTTAGTGAACAGCAAATATCCTTCATCAAGGCACCGAGCAAGACAACTTACCATACATTTCTTTCCCACCGTGTCTGAATTATCATATTTTTAGAACTACATTCAAAGAAGATCTTAAAGGGACTGTCGCCGCTGTCCACCTCATAAAATTATATTCGCTATTAGTATACCAACTCAATCTCACTGCAATTCGACACCTTTTGATTTGGCGGCTAATATGAATTTGTACGATCTAATTCGTATAATTTAGTACAATTTCCTCATCACCCAATGACAGTTGGGTTTAGGGGTGGGGTTGTACGCCAGGCCTCCTTTTTAAAATCGTACTGAACTGAACTGCACAAATTAGCCACTAAACTGACAAAACGTAAAATACTTACGTTTTCTTGTGAGATCAGGCTGAGTATACTTACCCTCAGGCCACCTAAGATGTCTGTTTTTTCTTTAATAAAACATTCAAATATTAGTTTTCTTTCACTGAAACTGTGGATCAAAGGTAATAATGTTGGTTTCCTTGCACAGACCAATCATTATACGTCATAAAACCTCATCAGGAAGGAACTGATTCATTTGTTAGTTAACTATCCCTTTAAGCCCTGACAATTAACGAAGGCATGCATGTGTGTAACAATATAGTAAACACACTTGACCAATGATGAACCAAAAAAGTACTCTATAGCACTTCAGAAAAGTGCTGTGCTGCTCACAGTTCTCAACACTTGCTCCAGTGGAATTATGGGATAGTTCAGAGTCCAGTATACTTCCCAATCTCAGCAGACCAAGTCAGCCATTTAGGTAGGTTGAATATAAAAGGTTCGATGGATGTTTAAAGGTTCTTCGTGGAACTGGCAGTGTCTATAAGCCTTTGTAGGGGAGCACGGGGCACAAGGTAATGCAGGGTAAAAATGTAACATGGAGTTTTAAGATATTTGCTCAGGGTTAACCATGGCATGCTTTCAAGGTTTTCACCACAGTGTCAGCAGGTGTCTTCCTGCCAATTATTGAAAACGTTTTGCAAAATTTGGATGAGAAACACAGGAGAAACCATTTTTGCAGCATAAAAGTATTTTTATTACACTCAATATTTTTTTTAAACAAATCTGTGAAAGTAGGTAAAGAAATATCTTATATTGTTGTGATTACCATCTTAAAGGCTAACAGATGGAACATTTTTGAAAGATGTAAAAAACACAGAGACTGCTAGCCAGTATTAAGGAAAATTTGACACAGCGGGGTTAGTTGTAACAGGGCGTTACAAATACGCCACACACAGTTGGACACCAGTTAAACAAACTAAATAATTTTTTAATTTTGAATGTAATGCTGAGAACATATATATATGTTTTTATAGAAAATATTTTATTAATAAAGAAAAATACATTTTATTGCAAGTACTGCAAATAAATGCATTATATAATAATGGATAATAATGCAAATAAATCCAAATGTGTTTATCCAACAGATAAATTAACAAACATGCTGTGCTATATAGAATAGAAAAAAAACAAGTTAAGTACTGAGGAAATATACTAATTAAAGTAAACTGAACTTAAAGTAATTGTCAGAAATCTGACTTTTTAAGTATGTGCTACAACTAACCCTCTGTCTGTTACAACAAACCCCACAGGGTAAATAGTAAAATTTTTATTCCTGGCACTTTCAGCAATGCTGTACAGAAACCATACTTTCAGTGCTCATTTGTAGGAGAGGCTTGTGTTATTGGTAAAAAAAATGGTTTGTCTAACCCTATTACCTTGTTCATTATTTGGCCAAAACCAAAAAGTGTCACTTTGTGCCCCGCTCCCCCTATTCTTATATTTAGGAGTGTAAAAAAGGAAAGCATAAATGGACAGAGCATTTTCAACTGGTAATCTACAATTGGTTGCATAGCAACCTCATAAAATCACCATCAGCAGACTGAATTATAAGGGGTCAGTTCGAGATCATAGTGCAATGCAAACATTCATAGTTCACTTCATAAAACACACAGCCTATATAAAATATAAATCTGCTTAAAATCTAAGTGTATGCAGTGTTTCACTTTGTATGCATAAATTTAGGTTTTTAAGCCCCACACGACTACATATACCTTATAAGATGCACCAAAACTGACGTATCGTGACTATGAGAAGGAATTTCTTCTGCACACACGCACATACATATACACACATAGTGAGAGCGCGCGCGTGAGATGCTGTAGCACCTTTCAAGCGATGACATCATGACAATTGCGAGACTGATCACAGAGGGCTTCATCGTTAAGCAATAATCACACTGTAAAGCGCAGAAAGCACGAACACAAGCACGCATGAATAATAAATGGCATCGAAATCGAGCTAAATCGTCCGGCTAAACTGAACGCCTCCGCACAAACGGCCACTGCGTCTGTCTGCTGCAGCCAGAAAAACTGTCGCATCATTTCTAGTGGATCAGACATTAAGTACAATATGACACGGACGATGTTCTCCAAACTATCGAGAGCACACAGTGTACCGACCGGCTTTAAAGCGCACTGCACCTGCACGGGGTGATGATGAATCAGTGGGACGCGCTTTTAAAGAGCGAAGGATCAAGGGACGCAAATAGTGTCGATGATATCGAGCGTAGAAAAGGAGGGATGTCGCTCCTGAGGGAGCCCGAGAAACCCAATGCCCGTCTCGCCAGTCTCAGAGAGTTGAGCAGCCGGGGAGGGTGAATGAATCCTCAGATGCACTCGGCTCAGTGCGGCTACTTTCGCATACTGATGCATGATGCTCATTCACAGAAAACGCACATGTGTTGTGCTCGGCGCGGGTTACACCAGGTGAAACGAGCGCGCGGGATGCTTGCTTGCTTACCTCCACACTTGTCCCATCTGAAGAATGTGTATGAGCGTCTGCCAGACCCACACTGAGACGCGACAGCATCTGGCCCTGTTGTAGACCCCTGCGCTCGTGGATCTCCTGGTGCTGCTGAGACCCTCCACGGAGCCCAAGCCGCCCCCCGTGTAATCCTGCACGAACCACCTGAAGCTCAGGATCTGGACTAGCACCGACGGCACCAGCACGAAGAACAGTGTGAGTCCGAACCAGAGGTAGTCCTGCTTAGCGTAGTAGTCGAGCGCGAGCCATAAGTCGGTGCCCACGTCCCAGAAGAAGACGAGCAGCGCGAGGACGATCCACAGGCAGTCCAACCAGAGGCGCTCCTCGTGAGGGGGCCGCCTGACGTCTCTCCCCTTGTCCAGGAGGTAATGCAGACAGGCGCTCCGGCAGCCCCAGTAGCACGACGAGGTGTTGCAGCAGTGGCAGATGTGGAAGGAGCTGCCCTGCCGCGGGTCGTCCTCGCAGCTCCCCACCGCCTCATCCAGGTTGTGCAGCTGGGCGAAACCGGTGGCGACCCCCCGACCGTCGGATTTCGCTGCCATCTTGCTCTCCAAAGCGCACACCTCCGGTTTCCGAGGCTTGTGACGTCACTTCCCCGACACCTGTTTCTCCAGAGCACCCCTAATGAAGCAGCCATGGGCTTTTGGGGTGTCGGTGACGCTGGAGAGCCAGAGCATCCTTCTCCTCCTCCTTCTTCTGTGGTCCCAAGATCGGTGGTCCTAAAGTCAGTGATGACGCACTCCTGGAAGCAGGCGCTTGTCACCTGCGCATGGCGCTTGCAGTGTCCCCGCACCGGGACTGTTCCCTGAGACACCCGTCGCCTCTGCCTGGATGTCTGGACTGTAGAGAAGAGACGCGGAGCCGTGGATGCCACCTAGTGCTCGATTCAACAACCTGGGAATGAGAGATGCTGAATGATGTAATGCTGTAATGGGCACGCCGCTCGTGCGCTCTTAACCCTTTCACGCATGACATGCGGGATCACCAGAAACTGCCTCTCATCAGGTGGAAAAACACACTAACACGTACATGATGACGCACTGTCATATAATCGGTGCCAAGATATGAAAATGACTGTGGATTTGAGAATGGTGTATGCCAAATAGAAACATAACTCCATCTGAATACTTATAGATGGAAACTTTACATATGTATCTACTCATTTTAAATCAATCAATTGTTATTATAACATTAAGCATAATTTATTTAATTATTTAACATAGAAATATTATATAAATCATTACTATGCAAGCATTTTATCTTGTAAAATGATCAATGGCTCTCCATCAGTATAAACTCCTTGTTTAAAAAAAGATCATGTTCATGCGTCAATTATAGCTGACATCTGTCTAGAATTTCATGTTCCCAGTTCTTGTTTATTTGCTCCTGTTTCCAATAACTAATGAGCGTCATCCTCATTTATATATGCGTTGGACACACATTAATCCACTAACAGAATGAACTGATCTCTGCGCAAACACGGTAGCGCGCGCGTCATGTTTACAGGCAAACGGAGCATCTGTCCTTGTCGAGACAAACATCCCTCTCCGATGAAAACAGGAAAAGCTCACAACATTTGTAAACGTAACAGCCACTCAAGATGGAAGTGGCAATAAAAGTAGAGTACATCTGCAAAATGAGGCGCAAGAAATATTGTTGTGACAAGAAAACTGTCCTTGCGTGAACGCGCACTGCCTGGCCATGAGGCAATATTTGTGCTCAGCTGTTTCCTCTATCTATCTATCTATCTATCTATCTATCTATCTATCTATCTATCTATCTATCTATCTATCCATCTATCCATCTATCCATCTATCTAATCTAATCTACAGTGTCTGTCTGTCTGTCTGTCTGTCTGTCTGTCTGTCTGTCTGTCTGTCTGTCTGTCTGTCTGTC
>CAIGQZ010035027.1:1714142-1724235 GCA_903798205.1 Danio tinwini
GTCTGTCTGTCTGTCTGTCTGTCTGTCTGTCTGTCTGTCTGTCTGTCTTTCTGTCTGCCTTGACAGGAAATAATTAACAAAATTTCAATGTTTTGGTCTATCAGTCCATATTAGATAACTCTTACAGTTTTTCTCAGTGGCTTTGGTGCATTTCCCACAACACTATTTACATTTGCACAACAGTTAATGCATTTCTCAAAACAATTAGTACAAATTGCAAAACCTAGTGGATAACCTGCAAAAGCTTGTCACTTGCTCAAAATGGATAGCTAATTCCACAAAAGCAAGTATTCATGTCAATGAAAGTGTCAGTGTCATCAAAATGAAAAATCCTGACACCATCGTTTATGAACAAGATAGTCAAATGGCTGGTTTTCATTATGACAGTTTACTCTAATTTTTTTTTTCAATGCAATAAAGTCTGATTTTGGTGACACTTTTCTGAAAATGCTCAAGACAGCATATATACTATTTGCACAGCCATTTGAAAACTACAGTAAAGTTAGACATCACTGCATTTAGTGAGGAATCTGAGTACAAGACACTGAATATGTGTTTCACATTTTTACTGCATTTGCTCTTTGCAATTGTAATTTATTCACAGCATTGTGCAAAAGAATAAATACAGCTTTATTTACAACAAACATAAACTCCCTTTGGGTAGAGCTGTGCACAACTGTAAACAATATCGCAATACATATTGAAACTAAACTTACAACATACACATGTCTGTAAATCATTCATGAAATTGTTCAATTTAGAAGACATTTTCAGGAAAAAAAAAAGATTTAAATTTTTTTAATATAATTTGCTTGACAGATTTTGTCTAGTTCAACATTTTTGTATGTAATGACTCAAATAATGAAATGAGGACCGTCAATTTGATATGGAATGACGATTCAACATTCACAAGTTTAGTTAATTTTGACTGACATGACATGAGCAAATGATAATGTTACAAACAGCAGAGAGTTGTATGAAAGCAATTGATGCATGTCCAAAAGCATTTGCAATTTGTTGGAAGGAATGAGAAACTGCTACTATGATGTGCACAAGAGACTAACTGTTGTGCAAATGTAAATAGTGTTGTGAGAAATGCACCAAAGCGACTGAGAAAAACTGTAAAAACATGCATTATATCTCAATACAAAGGCAGGGTTTAACCAACATTTTATGAGTCAACATGGTTTTCCAAAGTCACTCAGCATTTTCACTGTCTACAAAAATGTTGTTGAGAAATTGTGTTTTATATGGCTGTTAAAATTTACTCCAAGCCATTTCGGGCTATATTGCAATCTTATTAAACCTATAAATCATATTTCATATCAGTTTCTTACATTTTATTTATAATTTTAGTAACTATCTGGTGCACTTGGGTAATGAAACATCCACAAACGTTGACTTGCATAAAATGTACTGAAAATCCATTTACCAGGAATACAATAGCAGTTTGGTTTGAGGCTCTTACTCATTTAAGCGGATTTCCACAACTTGATTTTTTCACCAATTTTTGGGAATTAAAAATTTCGCCCTGGTAGAGCCAATCCAGGTTTTAAAATTTTGTCAACTCAAGGTATTAGCAAGTTATCTGATCACTATGATGAAGGACACTTTATGTCTTTTTGAATAAATGAAGAAAAAATGTGGAATTGCAAAAAATCACTTTTTCAAATATTTGTAATTGCGCAGTTTTATTATGTCAAAACAAGGTCACCATTTGGCTGAACCCCCTCTTTCTATTTTGCAAAATATTACACTTAACTGTTGAAAAGGTAGAGGCCAGGCATCTGCTTTATATAAATAGTTAGTGGACAAATCAAGAGTCATTAATTGACAGACTTCAAGCTTGGCAGTCTGACCTGCAGGCTGATATAACTGAGGAAGAGTGGCAAGAAGCTTGTCTAAAAGCCTAATTTCAGACAACAAACATTCATTTTAGATTGCTTTAATATAAATAGCAGACAGTATAGTAGACAGTATATAACTCCAGTTAAGTTGCATCATTTCAACCCAAATATTCCTGATTCATGCTATAAATGTAAACAAGAGAAGGGGACTTTATTTATTTGTATGTGAGAGTGTTCTAAAGTCAGTTGTTTTAGGGTTAAAATGCTGAATATTGTAAGTCAAATCATTGGTAAAGTAATTCCTCTTAATCCCAGCTTGTGTATATTGCATATTTCGTCACCTTGGAATTATAAGGTTCTATCTGCGTTTTGAATGACTTTGAGATATTGAGCTTCAAAGTTTTTGCATTCCATAACAAACAGTATGTGTGTAACATTTGTTTTTTAAATAAAACATCTTAAAATATAAACATTATTTAATAAAACGTCCCATAATGTAAATAAGTTGTCATTTGATAAGAATATGTCAATAACTCAATTTTGACAAAAATGTCAGATAGGAACTTATAACTCTAAGGTGACGATTTGTCCATTGAACTTTAATGTGACCAAACATGAATGATTCTGTTAATTTGATGTTTGCTGGAAGCTAAACATGTAATTGCGTGGTCTTGGTCCTGATGTGTCTCAGAAGATAAAGGGGATGACCTCCTGCCTTGCTTTAGAAAAGATAACCTATTTTTTGAAAAACAAAATATACTATGGTCTAAAATATATTAAAATATATTTAGTTCGATTTGGAAAATATTCTGGCAGCACGGTGGTGCAGTGGGTAGCATGTTCACCTCACAGCAAGAAGGTCGCTGGTTCAAGCCTCGGCTGGGTCAGTTGGCGTTTCTGTGTGGAGTTTGCATGTTCTCCCCGTGTTCGGAGTGTCTTCTCCGGGTGCTCCGGTTTCCCCCACAAGTCCAAAAACATGCGGTATAGGTAAATTGGGTAGGCTAAATTGTCCGTGTATGTGTGTGAATGGGTGTGTGTGGATGTTTCCCAGTGATGGGTTGCGGCTGGAAGGGCATCCGCTGCTTAAAACATGTCCTGGATAAGTTGGTGGTTCATTCTGCTGTGGCAACCCCAGATTAATAAAGGAACTAAGCCGAAAAGAAAATGAATGAATGGAAAATATTCTCTGACTTTTTGGAGAATCTAGATGGTGACTATTTTGTTGAACAGCTGGACATTGAAAGTATATAGGTTAGACATATATGTTATTACTGTTTTATTTAATATGAGTATTGTTATTTATTTGATTTTTTCTTTCAGTGTGTTAAGTTATTTTTAATCTATATTATTCTTTTTGTATTTTTGTTTTTGTTTTTAAGTCTTTTGCTAAACTGAAAAATTAAACTTTTGTCAATTTCTATGACGATGTTTACAATTAAAATTGATGTAAAAAAAAAACCCTAAAAACTTTGATTTCCATTGCAGTAAGCAGATGAAGTTGCATTTAGATGTTTTTACACAGATGGTTTAAAGGTGGCAGGAATGCATTTACATGAAGCATTTCATTTTAAAACACTGTAAAAAAATCTGGAATTTTACGGTTAATTTCCGGCAGCTGGGGTGCTGGAAAAAACTGTAAAATAACGGCTGTTAAACTACTGAAATTTACTGTAAAATAACAGAGGTTGAATTACAGAAATTAACCATAAATTTTAATTGAAGGAAATTTCTGTAATTTAATGTTTGTTATTTTACAGTAAATTTCTGTAATTTAATGGCCGTCATTTTACATTTTAATTTTTTTATGGTTTATAAATAAATATATAAATATATATATATATATATAATAAATAAAATTACAGATTTTTTTTACAGTGTATATATAAATAAGACATTTTAGAAAGAAATGAGGAAAAATGCTGTTTCTTTATAATATGAAAGTAAATAGCCACTTGGTGTAGACATGTAACTTTATTAACTGATTTGTTCAGACAGTTTATACATTCATTCATGCTAAATCACTCTGTCCTGAAACACTGCTGTGTTCATAACTATTTGCTGCGATCATTGCAACACTATTATCTAATGAATAAGCACTAGCATTTAATAAGCAGTGTCTAATTAATAAGTATTTTCATCTAATAAAACTAATCTAATGAATGAATACTTACAAGTATGCAATAAAACTGTATGTTAAGAACCAGCAAATCAATAATAATCAGTTTCTAATGAATAAGTATGTATTTGTCTAATTAATAAATACTATCAAATAAATAGCTAGTATAAAATAGTACTAGTCACAGTTGGTATAGTCAAAGCTGAAAAGATTGACAGAAGTTAATGCAAAAATTGTCAATTGAATACAATAGTAGCGTTACTACAATGCTTACTAGTTACTCTTGTAATACGTAATGAAAAAGAAATAGTATCTAAATGAGAAGTACTAGTACGTTTAATCAATTAAATGATAAAAATGGCTTTTCATAATTATATGCCACTGCTAAAAGTTGGTGGTTTGACAGCTGTCCTGCTCAACACCTAACATCAGGTTTCTTCTATACTGTAAGTATATAAGAGCAAGTGACAGAGAAAGAAAAAAGTTCTTGGCAAAACCTCGCTGTTCTTATCCTAATGTAAAATCTTACCATATAACACTTGAGCTCTGATTACAAAATGAAGTGTCTGCCAGCAATGCAATGTAGTACTTTTGTCCAAAGTCACGGCCAGGAATCCGTCTCACCCTCCCAAAAGCCAATGTAAATCCTCGACACCTGCGGAAGCACCAGGGAAGCATTAGCAGGATTAAGACAGTGGCACTGTTACATTAATAAGATGATCTCACCATCCCGCTGCTGCCAAAAGGCTCAGATCGTAACATAAGGCGCAGTATGGCAAGCTATATTAACATTTAAACTGCTAGTAGCAATTTTCTTGCTACTACACTGTAAAACTCAAAAAGTTAAGGTAACTCAAACAGTTTGAGGAAGCTGATTGCAACAAACTATTGAAGTTCAAAAACTAATCCTAATTAGTACTGTGACCTTAATCCATTTGAGTAAATGAAGAAATTTGAGCAAAACACAATAAATGAAGAGAACTTAAATCAACTGAGTCTGTAAAACCCAACAATAAGGCAACTCAAACCATTTGAGGAAACTGCTTGCTACCAAACATTTGAGCTAGTCTATATAAGTGTTGTGAACTTACTCCATTTAAGTTGAAGTAATGAGGTATTTAATTAACTCATTAACTTCAGCACTGAGTTCAAAACTCTTTTCAAATGAGTAGAATTAACTTTCAGTACATTTTGAGTTAAATAAACCCATTTAATTTGATAAAGTTGACGGTTGGGATTTACAGTGTCATATTTTTTTAGATGCTATCTTTTCAAATAAGTGGCCTTTTAGTACTTCTTTAGGTACTAGGGCTTATAGTACTTATTTATTAGGTATTTACTTAAAGAAATAGCTCACCCAAAAATGAAAATGACCCAATGATTTCCTCATCCTCAAGGCAACCTCAGTGTATGGGACATTTTCTGTCGAACAAATACAGTTTTAAATTGTATCCTGATTTTCCATGCTGGTGTTGGGTGTAGTGGCCATTCTAAGCCTCCAAAAGTGCACAAATCCATCATTAAACTGATCCCAGATTGTCTTATGGAGCAGATTGATATCTCAATGACTTTAAGTGGCTGCTGAATAGGCAACATAGGCTCATTCTGAAAACGTAGCCATACATACATTTCTGGAGATGACAAATTATGTAGTCAGAAGTACATATGGCAGCATGTCATCTCTAAAACGAGCGCTAGGGGGTGGTATGACGGCGTTCCTTTTCTCGTTTAATAGATGACCACTTATCTCCGTATGGACGGCTTTCCTGCTGTTATCAGTTTGTCCAGTTACGTTGGCGGACTTGAGACACAATAGAGGAGTTGAACACGACGACGGGGTTCGAGTCTGGTGAAGAACGGTTCCAGAAAGCAGGTAAGCAGGTTAAACAGAAGCCAAAAAATAAACTAAACAAGTAAATAACCGGGTGAGAATGTGGTAAAATCTGAAAACGTGGTAAAAATCAGACGAGGGCTTTTCTTTTTCTGTTTTTTTTTTTAAACTGTTAGTTGGGTTTAGGGAAGTGGGCGAATCAATTGGTGCTTTTGATAGTTTGAAATACTATTGATTGGGTTTAGGGAAGGAGGAGGGTGGGTCAGTTGATCGGTCAGTCATTCAGTCAGTCAACAGTCAGTTGACAACGGCCTCTGGTGGATTTATGCAAGAACATTGTAACCATTGTAACTTTGAACTGTTAAGTTGACTTAACCCTACTTTTATAACTAGCACAATGTTCATACTTAATCATTTTAAGTCAAACCTGAATAGCTGATATCTCAGTGATAGTTGCCCATAGAGGTCAATAACAAAGATGTAGAATTTTGTTGCTTAATGAAAGAATAGCTACTAGTTACTAATGGAATAAACCTTAGTGTCTCATGAAAAGTAGTAGCATTGAATAAAAGTGTCTAATAAATAATAACCAAAGAAATAAATAAAACTATACAACCTATTAACAAGAAGCAATGGCCATTGTATAAATATTAATGTCTTTTTAGATCCTAAAGCTAATAGCTAATAAATAAATACTTATTGAAAAATGAGCTAGTACCTTATTATAGGTACTGGCCACATGGAAATAGATGCATTATAGACTGAATGTTAAAATGGCTTGCCATGATAGTAGTGCCATCTAAGGAGAGTCGTAATAAAACTATGAATACTGTAATGCTGCTGTATCTTTTATTTCTGCTCTCCTTTGTTGATTAAAGTAAAAGTTATGTGAGATAATGACATCCTTTGCCAGCTCTTTCTTTTTGATTTTACTTGCACTTCTCATTTGGTGTGATTTATTTGACAGTGAGATTTTGAGAGAAATCATGTTCTGCTGTCTTGTCTCACATTCATGAAGCATTGCGGCAAGTATAAATGTTTGGAAATCCTTCATAAATGCATTGATTTGAATGTGCCCTGTGCTGCAGGTCTGATGTGAAGTTCTTCAATTAGAGCGAACCGTCAGTGTCTCTCCTGGGTTTTACAGCCATGGAAACTTCACAGAAACGTTTGATGAGAGGCATACATTACTAGTAACTAGCACTTCTGAGCGACTAATGTAAAAAGGCAATGTATCAAAGAGGCCTGAAGCAAAGGAAAATTAGTGTCAAATGAGATTTTGACAGTAATTTCTTATCCTATACACCAACTGGCTAAAGATTTTTGCATTTCTTTGCAGTTAGATTATGTGCAGACTGACACGATGTGCTTGAAATGTTAGAACGCAGTACTGGAATCAGTTTCATCAGGCATTTTATTTTATTTTGGAATAACTTTTCATTTAATTCAAATTTTACAGTAACTCATTTAGAAATTATTGCACAGTTTGTGTTTTTTAGCAAAATAGTTACATATTACAATCAGGAGCAGACTTAAACAATAAGCGAGGTAAGCAGCTGCTTAGGGCCCAAGGGGATTATGGGGCCCCGACCAATGACAAGAAGCCTGTATTAAATTATATAGCTCTTGTATAAACTTTCTATATGTTGTATGTAACCGTTAAGATTTCAACATTATTACTTCTTTTCAAATCCATGGGGCCCCCACGAAAAATGGAATGTTCCTTAAATACTGCACATGTGTAAGCTGTGATTGGTTTAAAGACACTGCTGGTCTGCCAGCAATCATAAGAGTAGAGCTGAGATAAAGGTAGAGTGTGCAAAATGGAGAATTTTGAGAAAATTTGAAGAAAAATAAGTAGAAATATGACAAACAATAAAACACAGGTTTTCTGGCTGAAACACCTGTCAGATGATGAGCGCTGGCCAATCTAATCTACAGAGAAAAAATATCTATAGAGAAAGAGAATGATCTGAGTTTCAATGCTAGGGCCCCATAAACCTGGAATTGCTTATATGGCCCCCAAATCACCAAGTCCACCCCTGATTAAAATAAAGTTTGAGAAACAGTATTAATTTATTTTATTTTTGAATAACTTTTAATTTAATTAGAATTTTACAGTAACTCATTTGTAAATTATTGCACAGTTTGTATTTTTTTTATTAAATGAAAGATACTAAAATATTAAAATAAAGTTTGAGAAAAAGTTTTTTTTTCGTTCATTGATTCATTTTCTTTTCGGCATAGTTCCTTTATTAATCAGGGGTCATCACAGTGGAATGAACCACCAACTTATCCAGCATATGTTTTATGCAGCGGATGCACTTCCATCTGCAACTCATTACTGGGAAACACCCATACACACTCATTCACACACATACACTATGGCCAATTTACCTTAAAATTCTCCTATAGCGCATCTCTTTAGGCTGTGGAGGAGACCGGAGCATCCAGAGGAAACCCACAATGAACACGGGAAGAACATGCAAACTCCACACAGAAATGCCAACTGACCCAGCCGGGACTCAAACCAGCAACCTTCTTGCAGTGACTCGGCCAAAACTCATGAATGATGGATTTTACCGTTTTCAAACCTACAACCTCAAGGTTGGTAATGCAATGCTTAGCACATTGAGCTAGTTTATCAGGCATTATTTTATTTTTATTTATTTTATTTCATTATGATTTTACAGTAACTCATTAAGAAATTATTGCACAGATTGTATTTTTTTTAAATGCAAACCCTAAAATATTATATTAAAGTTTGAGAAACAGTATTATTTTATTTTATTTTAGAATAACTTTTAATTTAACTACAATTTTACAGTAACTCATTTAGAAATTATTGCACAATTTGTATTTTTTTGTTAAATAAAAGATACTAAAATATTATAATAAAGTTTGAGAAAAAGTATTTTATTTTATTTAATTTTATTATGATTTTTACAGTAACTCATTCAGAAATTACTGCACAATTAGTATTTTTTATTAAGTGATAGATGCTAAATTATTATAATAAAGTTTGAGAATTTATTAATTTTTTTATTTTATTTTGTTATAATTTTTACAGAATCTTATTTAGAAATTATAGCACAATTAGTTTTTTATGAAGGGAAAGATACTAAAATATTATAATAAAGTTGGAAAAATATTTGATTTTTATTCATTTTTACAGTAACTCATTTAGAAATTATTGCACAATTTGTATTTGATATAAATAAAAGATGTTAAATTATTATAATAAAGTTTAAGAATTATTATTATTATAATTTTTGTTTATTTTTACAGTTACTCATTTAGAAATTATTGTACAGATTGTATTTTTATTAAATGCAAACACTAAAATATTTTAATAAAGTTTGGGAAAAAAGTATTTTCATCCATTCATTCATTCAATTTCTTTTCGGCTTAGTCCCCTTTACGCAGCAGATTCCACTACCAGCTGCAACCCATCACTGAGAAACATTATACACACCTATTCACACACATACACTACGGACAATTTAGCTTACCCAATTCACCTGTTTTTGGACTGTGGGGGAAACCGGAGCACCCGAAGGAAACCCGCGCGAACACGGGGAGAACATGCAAACTCTACACAGAAACGCCAACTGACCCAGCCGAGGCTCGAACCAGCGACCTTCTTGCTGTGAGGCGAGCTACCCACTGTGCCACCGCGTCGCCAAAAAGTATTTTATTTTACTTAATTTATTTATAATTTAATTAAATGTAATCTTTTTTTCATGCTGCACAGAGATAACAAAAAGGCAACAATTCCATATCTTGCTAAATAACTAAATCAGCTTTTCACAAATTATTTTTTTTACTGTGCTGCTGCCAATCACTGATATGTTGAGGGTTGAAAGCAGAAAGATGAAAATGTATGCTTATGTGTGCCTGACTCCTCAGACAATACTCGAGTTACATTTGCAAAAATAACAGCTCTCAGCAGGGGAGTGTTTTTCCCCCCACAAACGGCATGCATTTTTAATGAGAGCAAATGGAGCTGCATATTTTTGGGGGAGTGTGTGTGGGGTTCATGGCACACGTGTAACTCAAGCTTAATAATGCAGCGACTGTAATCGCACACACAGTCATCTTCATCCTCAACGGGAGGCCACTCTTCACCCAGCAGGATCCTGTGAAGACTACAGCAGGAGACATTCATACAGGTGCACTCTCTCACAGACACACACATAAAAAACACCATCTCACAAAAACACACAGACGCACACACACACACGCACACGCACACGCACACACACACACACACACACACACACACACACACACACACAC
>CAIGQZ010035027.1:1726462-1746798 GCA_903798205.1 Danio tinwini
TTAGGAGGAGATGCCTAGTGTCCTCGTAATTCAAAATGTTTAGAAATTAGAACAGACATACACACACACACACACACACACACACACACACACACACACACACATTTACAGACTATAGAGAAGGAGGCACTCATACTGATGCACAGTCATAGTTCCAGTTTAGGTGGGCAAAGTTTTGAAAATGTGTGTAAGTGGTTAAAAAATTACAGTCATTTAAATCTTTAGAAATTAGAACAGACATATAACAATATAATGTACACATTCTAATGTGCTGTTTCAGCATAACATAATACGATATACTGAATGCATAGATTTTAGCACTTACATTTACTGTTACAGTCTGGTGGGTGATCAAATACTGTACAGTACAACAGCACAGCTGAGTGTAAGAACATTCTGACTATATTGTATAAAATAATATATGCTTTGTTTGCTGAATCTGTGTATCCAGATTCACAACTGTCAGTCATTCTCAGATAAAATGTGCTAAAATGATACCTTTCAAGAGCACAGCAGCATCACTACAAACTTTTAACCTTTTTTTTCTTAGATTCATCTGGCTTTTAATGGCCCATGTGAAAATGAGGAAACCGAGGATAAATACAGCTCCATTTCAGTGGCTCAAACTGCACATAAATAGCAGTTTGTTGGACTTGTAATTTTTGTGGCCACAAATGTAAATCGATTATATATACACAGTAGTACAGCAGACTCCTAATAATCTGTTTTTAGTCAAACTTTAGGATGAATTGTAACCATGGTGGCCTAAACATACTATATAACGCATCGTAGTAAACCAATGCTGATGAATTTAATAAATAAATATAAATAAAAATAAATACATATCAAGGGGTGGATTGTGGGATACAATTTCAGGCCGGGAAATTCCACAGCCACCTAGGCTTTCTGCAGATAAAACAGTATAAAGAGTGTGACTGTGTGTAAACTATTGTTTTTTTGTTTTTTTTGCTGAAGATGATTTGTTTGTTTGTTTTGGTCGACACGGAAACAACAAATATAAAAGGCAAAAAATAAACAAACAGTATTTACAGATGAAAAACTGACCTCCGCTTGAGGTCCTGAACAGATGAGAAATTTTGCACATTTCACTGCTTCTGCTTCTTGAACTGTTGTCTCTTTACACGCCCTTTCACTTACTGCTCCATCTGGCCACGTTCTCTCCATCTTCTCGTCTTCAAGGTTTTTCAGGTAAAAGGGTCTGACGGATACGCATTCTTGTACCACAGAAACTGTTGACATCCATCGAATAACTGCAAAAAACAATTGTACTTATGCTAGTACACCAGCATTTCTCATTTAAGAGCTAATTGTCTTTGATAATTATGATTTCCACACATTAGTTCTATAATTTCATTGTTTGCTTCAAAAATATCCAAAACACATACTTAAGAAATTATCTCAGAATATTCATGAATAAATAACATATTTAATCCATAACATGTCATATTTATTCTGTAAATTAAGTTAATATTTCTCAGCAAACAGTTCGTTCTGACTGCAGAAATGCATGATTTAAAAACATTAGCTTTGCTTTTCTACGTTTGATAAAAATTATTAAAAACATACTAAATATATTTCATGGAACCAAGTAGGGACAATAACCGGTTTCAAGGTTTATTGCGGTTTGGAAAAGTCAAGGTATTAAATCAACAAACCATTTCTGTCATTTACTTGTTTTTTTACAACTATTTAATTAGTTATAGGGCAACAGAATCTATAGCAGAAAAGGTTCTTCCACATCTTCACCAGCATGGACCACGCCACACTTTAAGCTAGACTTTATGATGTAGGGATGAAAAGGATGGTAGGGTGAACAGTGGGATGAAGGGGAAGGGAAGTAAGAGGATAAACAGTGAACAGGTGGGTAGGTTGATTGGGCATCATATGTTTGATGATGCCCAGAGACTAGTAGAGGTACTGTCTCTGTAATATTTCGGTAGAGTGATTGGATCCCCCGATTCAACTTAGGAGGGAAGAGAGGGTTAAAGGATTGTTAATGGGAAATAAGAAAATAGAGAAAGGGAGGGTGGGTTAGAGAAAGCGAGAAGAGCGGTGCTGTAGGGCTCGTCTGCCTTATATAAGTTTTTAGGGAGTAGGTGATTGGTTAGGAAGACAAAGTGGGGCGTGGTTCCGCTACCGAACCTTTGATAACAAGTTAACTCCATAAAAGTTGCTGGCCACGATTCAACTAAATATTTAAAAAACAAATCACTTATAAACCAACATACAAGCATGCTATATTCCTGAACAGCGCAGTGGCTTTACTTAAAGGTGCAGTATGTAAGATTGACACCCAGTGGTTTTGAACTAGGTATTGCACTCCTGGATCAAAACAACTGAAAGAGCGGGTTGCCAGATTGAGATTTAAACTGTGTTCTAAATAAAAGCAACGACACTTGATGGAGGGAATATTTTCCATATTAAAGGAGTTTGGGTTCTAACCAACATCTTGAATTGATATATTAGAAACGGCTTCTATTTCTCACAGCTGAACAAAAGAAACCTATGACAGTGATCACCTCAGGTAAACCTTGTGTGCTTTATTTAGTGCTAAATGCTAACAATGTGAGTTTAAATGCCATTTTACATGACATTTATTGCCATATACTGAAAGCAGCAGCAGATAGTTCACCTCAGGTCTGGAAAATACAATAAACTGTTTGAAATTGAACTTTAGAACTAAACACATATGAGTGATTCAGCATCTACATTTAATTATGTTAAAGAGGGTTAACATGTATTGAATAGATTCTAAGCCTTACCGTTTCATGAGTGAGTGCATATTCTGTGCTTCTGAATGGCTGTATTTAAATTTCTGTTGTGTTTCGTCTGGTGCAAACAGCCAAATTGCTCATCACTGCGTATCTCGTCACAAAGTGTGTTGTTAGGACAGGCGGTCACAATGTAACCTACTCGCTTAATGTTTACGTTCATAATATTTATATAATTTACTAATTAATAACCTCATGTGGAACTAAATCTGTCTCATTTCAACGTCTGATACTGTCCACCGGAGGTCGCATTTTCGGTCATGGATGCATGCTTTCAGAGTCTTTCTGAATTAATGAATGAATGAAATACGCTGTTTTCCAACAAGGCAACACGGGGTGCTGAATTATAATTGGCTAAACTGGCACTGTGCAGGTTAATTTTACCTAAACAAAATTACGGAAAAACCATTTTCAAAGCAGAATATCTGACTTTAGCGTTGTTTTTCAGTTAAACAAGTATGGGATGTTTCTTAAATATCTGCACACATATTATGGTATTTTTATGCTTCAGAAGAGTCAAAAACGTACAAAAAATGTTTAGTCTGACATGTTCCAAAATATTCATATAAATATATGAATATATTAATATTAAATATTAATAAATATATTGCGTGTTTAATGAGAAAAAAATGTTTTTTACCCAGACATTTAAAAGAGCAGTAATCACAATTACGTGAAACCATGATATTTTTATCCAAGGTTATCATACTGTTAGAATCTTATACCGGGCCATGCCTAGCACCAAGTAACACAACTTTGTAAAGTTAGGGCACTTGTAATATGTTTAAAAAATATGCTTACCTTTTCAACAAAAAATAGTTCCCATGTGAAGAGTGATTTGTTTTTGACTTCAGTGGTAGAAGAAATGTTGTGATGAGTGCTGTTGATTGACTTGATGACAACTAGTGGATTTTTTTGGCATAACATACTTAAACCAGATAGTAGAGATGGCTCAGTCAGGTTAAGTTAGATAACTCTTAATAAAATAAGTGCTTCAGTTACATTTTTTTACAAGATTTTACAAGAAAAAAACAACAACACTAAATGAAGAAAACCCGCCGCTATAGCTGACATTTTAGGTCACAAAAATAAAACATAACATAAGAATAGAATAAGAATCTCTCACTTTCACCCAAACCAGCAGATGTCGATATTGGGTCAGATTTGTTTGCGGTCTGTTGTCAAATCCAACAAAGGAGTGGGAGTCCAGGAAGTGGAGGAGTCAGGTGAGTTGAATGTTGTTTACCGTTGTTATCTGATTTAAGGTCATGTTTAAAATGCATATTTTGTTCTTGACACCTTATGCTGCATCTGCGGTTTTCTCACTGTGTCGTTTTTAGTACGAGCGTTTTCCCACCCAAAGCCACAAATCCTCTGTTGTCGTATTTTCAGTGTGGTGACACAGCGAACAGAGAAATATTAGACAAATGTATTAAATATGTAATAATTATCGTTTATAAAGGCACGTATTTGTCATACTTATAAACTCATTCAAGTAGCGTTAAAATAGAGCAATATGTGTTATTGTTTTTTCTTGCTGTCTTGGTCTTGTTTTGCAACCTGTCCTGAATCATGTGAAAAACAATAATATCCAGCTGCATACAGTATATTTCATGGAAAAAACAAAGACAATAATTATTTTTGTCCTATCAAATGTTATTGAATCACGTATTATTTGAGTATAATTAGTTTAATAAGTAATTGATCGTCAAAATACGACCAAAGAATAATAAGAAAATAATGTGTCCTTTTATATTATATTAGAGGTGTAGTAATGTTTTTTTTTTTTGTGGTATTTATTGTCATATGTATTATTGTAATGAATTTAAACGTCCAGTGCATTCATGAATATTCAGGATGTTGTATTGACAGAGGTATTCCTCAGCATTATAAGGCTCAATTTGTTAACATTAGTTAATTACGTTGACAGTAAAAGCATATGTTAAATTTGGTGATGTAAATTAATTAATGTTCATTCATTCATTTTCTTTTTGGCTTAGTCCCTTTATTAATCCGGGGTCGCCACAGTGGAATGAACCACCAACTTATCCAGCATATGTTTTACGCAGCTGATGCCACTCCAGCCGCAACCCATCACTGGGAAACAAACACACTCACGCACTCTTATTCACACACCTACACTATGCACAATTTAGCTTACCCAGTTCACCTATACCACATGTCTTTGGACTGTGTGGGACACCGGAGCACCCGGAGGAAACCCACGCAAACATGGGGAGAACATGCAAACTCCACACAAAAATGCTAACTGACCCAGCCAGGGCTCGAACCAGCGACCTTCTTGCTGTGAGGCGATCGTGCTACCTACTGCGCTACTATGACGCCCCATAATGGATTTGATAACTGATAAAATCCAGCTGTATTTCTAAAACTAACATTACCCAACTCCTGTAACAAATGGTGATGTTGATTAACAAACACTTTTGATGTCAATGCATTAACTAATAATTGTGTAGAGTATTAACTATTGTTCTTTATCATTATTTTGCAAGTCAGATTGTTCGAAACATTTGTGTATTTAGAAAATATACATACAATAAAGCTAAATTCCAAATGTAGCATTCTTTTTATTATTATTATTATTATTATTATTATTATTATTATTATTATAAAAATGAAGTTAAAGCAACCCTTTTTACAGCTTATGTCAGTTATGATATTATGTTAATATATTTTTTATTAAATTATAATAAAATAATAAACCATCATATGCCTAATCGACATTAGCAACCAGAAATAAAAATAAAAACAACAGTAAATTGGTATTGCAGTATTCATCACTGTTTCACTTGATGTTTCCGGTCTCATTGACTTCCCAGGTTTGCTAAACCACTCAAATCATCATGGAGTTTGCAGAGCTGATCAAAACTCCTCGTGTGGATGGGGTGATTCTCCACCGACCATTCATGCCCACTGTGGAGGGCACCCTATGCCTGACAGGACATCACATCATCCTGTCCTCCCGCCAGGACAACACTGAGGAGCTCTGGCTGCTTCATGCCAACATCGACTCTATTGAGAAAAGGTACCTCTGCCAATTTTTTTGTGTGGTTTCTTGTAAGTTTGCACAATATTTAAAAAGGATATTGCAATGTAAAAATGTTCTTAATTAAAATCTAATTGTTAATTCAAATTACGTTTTTATTGTTTACATATTTATATTCAATTATTAGTTTGGATGTTGAACACACAGCGAATTGTACTATTTTTCATGTGACATGTACCTCCTGCTATCTAAGCATCTGCTTAATAAAAACAAATAATTGTAAGATGGAAATTATCATTTGCTTTGGATTTACAATTAATAGTTATGTGCTTAAGTAAAATGTAATTGTCATTTAGAGAATAAAATAACAATTGGTCAAAATAAAAAATAAAAAAGATGCAATTTTCTTAGACATATTTATAATAATTTTTGCACAAAACTAAAACAGTGCATGCTTCAGCCTACAATTTTGTGAAACTGCAAAAATTGTACTTCAACATACATTTGACTGCCGTTTCCAGGTAAAATGAATTCTATGCCAACAACGTTTGTTTCTTTTCACAATAGCAATATTTACAGGGATTTATTATCAATTAATAAATTATTATTTTTCTTCAGTTTTTTGCACAGCAACACAACTTAACTGTCCATAATTTGTAGTCGAATGTATGCCAAACCCTACCTTCTCGTGGAAGGTACAAGGACAAAAATTACAATGTAGACAGCACCCTCTGCTGTATGTGATATTTAAAACATGCAACGGAACGTATTGGGAGAACCACATTTTAGGTTTCACAAAAATGTAGGCTGAGGTATGCATTTTGAATTAGTCCGGGTTGCATTTGGTGGAGGAATCCTTGATGTTTAATCTCAACAGATGAAAACATTTTTTATGCTGACAATTTATAACTTTCTGAAAAAGGAGGAAAATCCTTTTAGACATTTACAGAAAAGAACAAACATTAACATTTTAGTCAAACACAAATACTTAATAAATCCAGTACATCCAGAGAAACTGACATTTTTACAAGTGGTCTCTTCATTTTTATTTATCTATTTCTAGCTGTGCATTGCCATATGAAATCAAGTTCACCAGATTATTGAATAGCTCTAATTGGAAAGAATTATGAATATATAAAAAATTTCTCATTTTATTAGGGGAGTGCATGTGCATAAAATATAATAAACAAATTACAAACCTAGATACATTTTTTTAGAAAAAAAGAGTCAAATAAAACCAACAGTGGATTATTGTTATGTTTCTTGGTCTTAAAACATATGCAGTTCATAAGCTCTTTGTTGGTTAAACTTTGCAGTTAATCCACAAATCAGTGTTCTGGACTGTGGTGTCTGGTCAACCATAATCCTATACTTGACATTGCATATCCTGTGATGTGACAATTCAGTATTGCTATAGCTTGTAATATGTAAATATAAAAATATGTATTCACAAAAATGTAAATACCAAATAATTAAAAGACTGATCATAAGCGGAGTAGTGTTGTCACGATACTGGCATTCGGTACAAAACGATACAAAAATTTTAAAAACAGCCATTTCCCGCTAACATTTGAGCGTGTTCTTAAACAGCGCTGTGACTGGCTGTAAAGGTCATCAGTTCATCAAACTCACCACTGTTTACTGAGTATAACCACAGATACAGGGACACTGGATTGTTTCAAAGCCGCGATTCATCAGCGGATCGCTCGTATGTCAGCTTATAGACAAACCAGCTAATCGACGTGACTTTAAAACGCTCCAGTGTCCCTGTATCTGTAGTTACACTCAGTAAACAGTGGTGAGTTTGGTGAACTGATGACCTTCGCGGCCAATCACAATAATTTCTGTTGAGCATGTGAATACAATGGCCAATCAGCGGCGTTTAAGAATGCGCTTAAATGTTAGCAGGAAATGGACGTCTTTAAAATTTCAGTATAGATTGGTACCAAATTCCAGTATCGGGACAACCGTGAGTGCTACATTTTTTTTATGCATAAATTAAAAAAGCATTTGTATTTTATAAAATGCATCCAAGAAAAACTAAAATATTAAAAAGATTGCACTGCTTTTAATTGGGACAACTATATGTGATGTTAAAGCAGAACAAAGCAGGCTATTAATATTCTTTCAGTGTGCAAATCGTTCATAATTTGAAAGATTTCAATACAGAGCAGCACAAAACACAAATGCAAAAAAAGAAAGACGGACCGCATGCAGCGCTCCAGAATGAAAAGAATCTAGTAAGATAAAGTCCTTTTGTGCAAAACCGCAGACCTTTATCTGCATATAAAGTATAATAAAGGGAACACTGAGGGATCTAGCAGAGTTTTATCATGCTGAATGAGTGACAGCCACAGCAGACAGAAGAGTTAATTTAATGACTTAAATATTTCTCAGATTTCACATTATGCGGTTGAATGGCTTTGGAGAACTTGCATAATGTGCACAAAAACTTTTATGTTTTATGTCATTTAATTTTTCTGACTTGTGGAGCTTAATAGTAATAAATATTTGTATGCACACTGTCAGTTTTGTTCAGAATGTCTGACTGTTACTCATTTTGGCAAATAATAGCAGTATTGAGCCAACACAAGCACCGAATATTGGATTAGAGCATCTCTAATGATAATTTTTGCCTTGACATGGTCAGACTTTATGCTTTGATACCATCAGATTTTTACACATTTCAAGATTTTTTTTTCACAGTAAACAACATGTCACAGAGAAAAGCTGTTGTTTTAAGTAGGAAAAAAAGGGACATAAATACATTTTAAAATTGGTTAACGCTTTATTTTTACTACCAATTTCCACTATTAACTATTATCTTATTACCTTCTTATAGTTAGTTGACTTAGTTAGTTGACTTTATTAGTACCCATAGTTAAAAATTTTTTGCAGCAAAGTTTGGCATTTGATACAAACAATTAAATCATACATATACGTACCCACATATACACATACAAAGTACCTTATAAAAGATTACAATTTATTCAGAGCGACAATAGATGATGGGACAAAGCTATTCCTGAACCGTTTTGTCCTACTAAAAAGCATCTGAAATCTTCGATCCGAAGGGAGCAGGATAAACTTCTCAGACAGAGTATGAGAGCTACAGCTACTAATGTTCTGGGCAATCTGTAAAAGCTGCCTACTATACAGGGATTTAAAACTCAGCTGTGATTCACCAATCAACCTGCTAGACCACCTAACAACCTGGCTCAGTCTATTCCTGTTTTTGAGAGACAGACCTCCAAACCATGCCACCAGAGCGAAGTATAGAATAGACTCAATAAAAGCACAGTAAAAAAGTTTATTATGGCTGTTTATTAGTACTTATTTAAAATCTGGCTTTGTTCTACATCCCTAATTGTATTACTAACTATTAATAAGCAACCAATTAGAGTTTATTGTGCTAAACGTCTTAAGTTTATGGTTTGCTAATAGTGAGAAATATACCTTAAAATAAAGTGTTACCATAACATATGTTTTGTATATATTGAAACAATTATATATAATAAAAAAAAATGATAATAATTATGTGTTTGAGTAGAGCACAATTTTTGTTGTATTTTTTTGTTTTCTCATGACATTTCATCCAAATGTACAACAAAAATGTTGTCAATTAGAGTAGTTTTTTATTATTTTATTTTTTGGCATAAAATGTAAAAAAAAAAAGGTGCCATATTTTTAGAAATGTTCATATTAATACCAATAACTTCAGAAGAGTTAAGTTATGCTGAGCATTTTCTTTTTTATAATAATATATATTTTGTAAAAATTATATATTTTTTTATAAAATATATATAAAAATATTATTATAATGCTGTTAATATTCTACTCAAATAAAATACTAACAGCAAAACGGCTGGCAGCTAGCTCTGCATCTCTCACATGGTCGCTTACTGAAGCTAAGCAGGGCTGCGCCCGGTCAGTAACTTGATTGGGGACCACATGGAAAAGCAAGGTTACTGCCAGAAGTTTTAGTGAGACCAGCAGGGGGCGCTCAACCTGCGGTCTGTGTGGGTCCTAATATCCCAGTATAGTGAAGAGGACTCTATACTGCTCAGTGAGTGCCGTCTTTCGGATGAGGTGTTAAACTAAAGTCTTGACTCTCTGTGGTCGTAAAAAAAATCCAAGGATGTCCTTCGAAAAAGAGTAGGGGTTTAACTCTCAGCATCCTGGCCAAATTTGCCCACTGGCTTCTGTCCATCATGGCCTCCTAACCAACCCCATATCATAATTGGCTTCATCACTCTGTCTCCTCTTCATCACTCTGTTTGGCGCAATATGGCTGCCGTTGCGTCATCCAGGTAGATGCTGCACACTGGTGGTGGATGAGGAGATTAATACTGAAGACTGCAGTAAGGATGCAGAAAACTTTGCGTCACAGAAATGAATGACGCTTTTCAAACACAATCAAATAAAAATCACATATTTTAAATTGAAATAATATTTCACAATATAACAGTACATTTTACTGTACATTTGCACAGGTTTGTCGGATCTCTTGGAACGATTATTGTCAAATGTAAAGACCTGCGGGTGATTCAGCTGGACATACCAGGCATGGAGGAGTGTCTTAATATTGCCAGCTCAATTGAGGTAAAAAATGCATTTATTCTCACTCATTTAGCAGAGTAATAAGGAACTATAGGAGTAACTTTTGTTACTGTAAACAATCAGTTAAGTGTTTAACCCTTGTTTGCTTTGGGGGATGTTTTCATCCACTCTGGAGTGATTTTTGAGTCTTAGCTTGGCCATAACTGTTTCAGCAAACGGAATGATTTTTGGTAGCAAACATTATTTTGACATATTTTGGGAAAATGCTTTGAAAGTTTTCAACAACTCAACAATAACCTCTGTGCAAATGTATTACACTTTCGTGATGTTGGAGGCTGTTTTTGCCTCGTTGACTTCCATTATAATGACATTTTTTGGTTGTAAACCATGACACCATATTATCATGCGTTCTTGATTGTTGGTGGTTTTCCCTGTTGGGTAGAGGTAAAATTGGCCATTTATACTGCATGATCATATGCTCTCATGGCTTTGCAATCAAAAAATGTCATTACTGTATAATGGAAGTCAATAGAGGCAAAAACAGTTTCCTCACAGTTTGTTCACAGTTTAAATATTAAAAGGCAATTTATCAAAATTAAAAAAATACTTTCAGCAGACCAGGAATATCCCAAAAAACTTGAAACAAGTCTTCCCACAGCAATATTATGGATATTGATTATTATTGTATTGTAATTAATACTAAGACAAAAATAATCTGGAGGAACAAAAACCTCAGCCACAAATATGCTTATGATACTAATGTTACAGCACAAAGTGTAAAATTATTTTCATTATGGATTTTTTTTTTCACAAATCATGTACCTTTCATTTAGTTTTCACTATAGAAATGGCTTATTTGCTTCACAACCTTATTATTCAAAATTATTTGTTTCAGTTATTGAATTATTTTAGTTGTTTGAATGGAAGTTCCCCAAACTGGATGTGCTGACTAATTTGAAGCGCAGTATTCACAGTTGGTGGATAGTAACCTGAAAATTTTGTAGTGATCAGTGTATGCTGTCAGTGTTCATTTTATGAGGATCTCTCCACCAGGCTCTGTCCACGCTGGACTCTGTGTCCTTGATGTATCCATTCTTCTACCGTCCACTGTTCGAGGTCATTGAGGACGGATGGCAGTTGTTCGTACCAGAGGAGGCTTTTAAAGACCTGGAGTCAATGGTATTGTTTTATCCCTGGACATAATGACACTGAGGTTATCAGAAAAAGTTGAACAGCTTCTCAGTGTATCAGCCTTTTTTAAATAGTTCTCTATGTGAAGCCACAGAACAAATACTCGTGACCCCATGAGGCCTGAAATTAGATTTTAATACAAATAGAGCTAATGCTTGATAGACTGTAATTTAGGGATACACCGATACCATTTTTGTGGAACTGAACCGATCCCGATACCAAAATTCTGAGTATCGGCCGATACAGATTCGATCCCGATACTGTGCTGTGTTTTTTTTTAAGCATAATACAGTTTCTATAGCTCTGGTGATAAACTCAAATAATATATTGTCTTTAGTAAAAATAACAGACCTATAGGCCTGCTGTATATGACAGAAGGCACAATCTAACTAAAAACATGATGCTTGCTGTAAACTAGGCTACGTTAATTGAGCATTCGTTATGACATTTGGGAACATCTGTTCTGACATCTTGACATCTGTTGTGGTCCAGCTTATGATTCCTCTTTTAATATAAAGATTTTCCTTTAAAAATCTGTAATGGCCTACCACTATTGACCCTAATCGTTGGTTAAAAAAACAGCCTTTTAGCAAAGCCTGATATTTTCCTGCAGGTTTGACACAGACTAAGCTAAACTGTCTGAGGCCAGTTTTACTTAATAAACATTACCTCCCCTAAACTCGCTGTGAATTACAGTGAAATATTCACAGTTTCAGAGTAGCCTATATTAGGCTAAATAATTTTCTGTTAATAACAATCCATATTGCGCCTATCTACTTTGACCACATGAGCAAGACAAACTATTCTTAGCACTAAAAGTATTCCCCTCAGAAGAATAAACTCAGTCGGAAGGATGAGAGAACAGAAAGTCATTGTCAGAATAATTTTACGGAGCGGCGCACATCGTGCCTGTGCAACCGGTGTGTGAATGAAGTGCTTGATGCATTACTGAGAGACAGCACGCAGCCCTTCGGTACCAGCGGACACTTTCTAAACTTAGCAGCACAAAGGGAAGTAATCAGTGCGTTGAGGATCTGTCCAATGTATTATTGCGCCTTTTCTAATTTAAAGTTTCAGGTAGGTTTATTTTGTGTGTGAAGAGCAGGTAATAATTCTCTCTACTCCAGTGTTGCGAATGCGATCTGCTGATCTAACAGTCACAGCGCAACATGATTTAGAAACAGCAATGAACTTCTTGTTGCAGGTCAAAATTAACCCATTAAATGCAAAACTGAATGCATTTCTCCACTGACTTTTAAACTAACAGGAACAAATAGTCTTGGAGAAAGTTTTCCGTGTTGTCATAAACGAACGCGACATGCAATTTGAATTGTGAATGAAGAATGATTGACAGGCGCAGAGGCTTGAATTGCTGAAATGAACATGAATTATAATAACGTGAATATTTATCTGTTTACTTCACATTAAACTATAAAATGGCTTCGGAATCAGAACTTTTGGCATATAGTAGACCTACATGACAATTTTCTAGTCCCTTATAATTGTCTACCTTCATGGCTGTTGTTGGCTTATAAATTACACAGAATGTAGCACACGTGCAAGATCAGATTTGGATCAGTTCCAGCTGGCCGATATCCGATCCAGCAAAAATATGTGGTATCGAACCGATATCCGATCCTATTGTCAGTAGTTATATTTGGTCAGTTTTTTTTAAATAAGACATTTTTCCTGAACTTTTATAGTATTTTTCAATTACCTGAAAAAAATAAGTTTTTATTTTTATTTTATTTGTTTACATTTTATACATTAGCCCAGTTTCCATCCTAGCGTGAAGCAAAAAAAGTCTTGAAAGTTATTGAATTTCTCGGATTCTTGTATATACCCTGGTTGTAAAGTGTAAAGTTTCTTCCGTTCTCTCTCAGACAGATGAATGGAGACTGAGCGAGGTAAATAAAGATTTTGGCGTGTGCCCGTCGTACCCATCTCTGCTGACTGTGCCCAAAGACATTAATGATGAAAGCCTTGTCAAAGCTGCTTCTTTCCGTCATGGCGGCCGTTTCCCTGTGCTTAGCTACTACCACAAGAAGAACGGCATGGTAAGAAACGCTCTTTGTATTAATGTTGTTCACTCTAGTGCAGACCTGTGCAATATATGATAATGCGCTCTTATCTGCGGTCATCAGGTGATGATGCGTGCAGCACAGCCGCTAACAGGAACCAATGGGCGACGCTGCAAAGAGGACGAGAAGTTGATCAACGCCACGCTCTGTGCAGGGAAACGGGGCTACATCATCGATACTCGCACTATAGCTGTCGCACAGCAAGCTAAAGCTCGCGGAGGAGGATTTGAACAAGAAGCAAACTACCCACAGTGGAGGAGAATCCACAAAGCCATCGAGAGGCTAGTATCCAATTTAAACTTTATATAGTCATGTAACTTTTTTGTTAAATTCATTTGACTACATACAGTAGGTGAGAGTTTAATATGGTCATTATCACCACAGCATGTACCGTCGCCGCTTTAAAAGAAAAATAACATATTTTTTAGGTATGACTGCAGTTTGTGACTATGCCACCAGGAGGCACAAAGGGATGGGATGCGAACTGACAGAAATATACATTAGCTGTAAATACTCTACTACTTGTAAATAAAGATAAACAATTAAACAAAGCATTATAATTCATTCATTAATCATTAAAAAGACAACTAGGCTACATTATTTAAAGGAATAAAGAATAACAAACAACCTTTGGGGTGAAGTGCTTCAAAACAAGCCTGCTATATGCTTCAGCACCAAAACACGAGTTGCCGTGAGATTGTGTTGCTTTGTTAAATAGAATAATAATCTAGCCTAAATAAAAGTCTATTTTAAGTGAAAGAGGGGTATTTCTGGTCACAGTTTGACACAGAGGAGTTGACAAACCAGCGCTGATGCTGCCTGGAGCTGCGTCATAAACTCAACAAATAGGCTATTGATGATTTAGTGAAGGTTACAACCAACAAACCAACCTTTTTCCATTTGGAAAATTACAGTTATTAATAGTTCTTATATAATATATATACATTTTTAAATAGCCTACATAGCCTAATCTACGAATCAAACAAATCTAAAGTGTTTATTGATGTTTGCTTAATGATAACTTTGCACCAATTTGAGGCTTTATATATGCAGTTAAAGTCAGAATTATTATTATTTCTTCTTTTTTAAATATTTCCTAAATGATATTTAACAGAGCAAGGAAATTTTGACTGTATGTCTGATAATGTCATCATGACAAAGATGAAACTATTCAGATGCCACTCTGTGGCGCGGCAGAAAAATTAACAGTGTCCTGAGTTGAGGTTGGGCGCTGCGGACAGCCGGCGGCGGCGGTGTGTGTACCCTGATAGAAACCTTTGTTTAGAATTCTAAAATGCATGGCGCTGCGTGGCTTGACGCGGCGCGCCTCTGGTGTGCGACCCCCTTTAGTGTCCCACCAGTGACGATATATAGCCACATCGCACTGCTACGAGTGTGATATTGCGTTTGTACAACAGTTCGATGGCATAATCGTGTGTATAAAACAAGTCAATCAAACATGGAGCGTCTCAAAACCCTTTTGTAAGAGGAACTACTTTTTTTTCACCATTCATTCACATCTGCAGCTGACGTCAGAACAGCAGAAACCGTCGATACTTCACCAACATCATTTTAGAACTAGTATTTGAATAATTCTCTAGCATAATGTCTAAAGTGATGACAAAACAGGTGATTACGCTGACATTTTAATATTATAAGGCCGAACGGCATGAAGTGCCATCAATCTACAGAGATATCTTTCAGTATTTCTCTGTTGCAATCGAGAGATCCCAATATTACTATGGTATAAATGCAGCACTACAGCATACAAAAGAGAGAGATCGACTCAGAAAGTCAGTTACTTTTTTAATAATGATGTGATCAGCTGTAGTTTTAAATTACGCTGTTTTTCTCATAGGGCTTATCCGGTCTTTGTCGCCATCTTGTGGATGAAGATTATCAACCGTCTTTGCTCAAAGACAGGCTAATGGCTAACAATGCTCTATCTCTCAGAAGTTATAAATATTTGAAATGGGCACTATCCTTATAAATAAACTGCATAGTTGCAATCTAAACAATTACATTCTTGACTAAAAAGGCCTCAAAAGTACATTATGTTGTACAACAGCAGCAATATTTGTAAAAAATTTAGAATGTGTCCTCTGCTTGTTGCTGTATGTGGGTGGAGTAATACACAAGGGTGAAGGGTTAAGAGACTGGACGAGTGCTGTTACTGGCAGAATACCGCGCATATATTTCTGTGTGGAGTTTGCATGGTTTCCCCGTGTTCGCGTGGGTGTCCTCCGGGTGCTCCGGTTTCCCCTGCAGTCCAAAGTCATGCGCTTTAGGTGAATTGAATAAACTAAATTGGCCATAGTGTATGAATGTTTGTGTGTATGGATGTTTTCTAGTAATGAGTTGCAACTAGAATGGCAGCTGCTTTTTTATGATTATTAGTATTATATGTTTTGACTTTCTGAGAAACTTTTTTTTTTGTAGTTTTCATTTAAAAAAAAATTTCAAGAATGTGTATGTAGTTTTTATTTTAGTTCAGCAGTTCTGCTAATAGATGTGTTGAGGCCAAGGTTGAGACCCCCTATCCAAATGCAAATGGATTTAGGTCAATCCACAAAAGTGTAATATGGTTTCGGCCTTTGTCACCACAACATCGGCGTTGTTGGTGTCCTGAAATTAGTTTTTGTGGCATTTCTTGTGTTGTTTTGTGGTTTCTGAAGTCACTCAAGGAGATACAATTGAGGATTTATTAATGAAATGTTTTTTCCATAAAAATAGCCATTGTTGCTGACGTTTAGCATTAAACAATAAAAATATGATATGATGTGGCACAGTTGCTCAGTGGTTAGTACTGTCACCTCACAGCAAGAAGGTCGCTGGTTCGAGTCCCGGCTGGGCCAAAAACATGCGCTATAGGTCAATTGGGTATGATACAGTAAATTGGGCCGTAATATATGAGTGTGTGTAAATATAAGAGTGTATGGGTGTTTTCCTGTACTAGGTTGTGGCTGGAAGGGCATCAACTGCGTAAAAAATATGCTGGAATAGTTGGCAGTTCATTCCGCTGTGGCGACACCTAATAAATAAGGGACTATGATAAAGGAAAATGAATGAATGAATATGATATGATATTTGTGGTTTCTGTTGCTGAATCACATTGATGGATTAGTGCAGCAAATATATAAAATATAATGTTATTTAATATAAAACAGTGAACAGTGTCCTGGCATGCCAAAATGTGTGGAAAATTTGCAGCAAATTTAAAAAAATGCCAAGCTACTAAATTTTGCACCATTTGCTTGATTTTTGTGTTTCTGTAATTGCAGAATTCTATAGACCGCTCAAAGGCTGATTTCTTTATTCATAATACGACATAGAAATTCATATTTTTAGTCAGTGAAAGTCAGGGTATTTGACACTTGGCTTAGAGAGGAACCCTGTGAATCACAAACAATCTCTGTAAGTGTGACTATAATCTGACTTGTGTTCCTCAACAGATCTAACATCCTGCAGGAGAGCCTGATAAAGCTGGTGGAGGCCTGCAATGATCAGTCTCACAACATGGACCGCTGGCTCAGTAAACTCGAGGCCTCCAACTGGCAGAGTCACGTTAAAGAAATCCTGACCACCGCCTGCCTGGCTGCACAGTGCATCGACAGGTACATTTGATGACACGTCTGTCTGTTCCTGTCCATTATAAACCCAGATCTGCAGACGCCATATTGTGCAGCTGTGTTAATTACTGTTTTAGCGCTGTTCGAAGTTAATTAGAAAAGCTGCCGTCACCCTGTTTGCCACCACATTTGTTGCAAAGCTCATTGTGTCGATAATTAGTGCTGTTGTCGTGCTGTAATCATCATTATGTTAATACCACTTCGGCACTGCTGTTTTAAACACTGCTTTTGGTGAGCAGTTCATTATAATGTTTGTAGTGGTAGAAGTGAATGTGTTAAATAATCTTAAACCTTCACTTTCAGAGTGCACTTTCAGACTGGGATTAAGGGAAAGTACTTTCAAGAGCAGAGATGCCCAAACTAGGGCCCGCGGGCCAAAGTTGGCCCATGGTAACTTTTGATTTGGCGCACAATCCTATCTGAGAATGGTTTAGAGATTATCATTTCAAATTTAATTTAACTTTTTATTTGTTTGTTTTATTGTTAAGCTACAAAATAGCTAACTGAAGTTAAACATTTCAATTTAAATGATGTAAATTAATTAGATTTAGTTTAAAATTACACACGTTGGACAGAGGACAATGCATAGACTTTGGTGAGCGAATCAAGGCAAAGGCAGATTCTGCTTGACTAGTGTATTCAGCAATGAACTCCACTGGGTTATAAATGTGATTTGTTATTATTTTTAAAGAAGTTATAATTTAAAAAAAAAAAGTTTTACTGCATTAGTTAATACAGTTCAAAGTAATGTTTTTTATTTATTTTTTTATATTATGAAATTCATTAGGAAATTACCCATGGCAACTTTAATGTAAAACTAGTTTGTTATATTTATCTTCGGCCCATGGCTATAAGTGATATTTGGTTTTTGGCCCTTTATATGAAAATGTTTGGGCACCCCTGTTCAAGCGGGACCTATTGTGCGACTTTTGACAGGATTTTTATACTGTAAATCTCAGTGGAAATAGTCTGTTAAGTTTCAGCTCAAAATAGTTTGCATATTATTTGTAATAGTTTTTAAATTTGACACTTTTTGAGCTGTTTTTGACCTTTCAATTTCTGAATTTATGTAAATGTTACCAATTTTTTTGTTGTTGATTCTAAAGAACTGTAATTCAGAGAATATACAAACAAAATATACTTTTATTCCATTCTTTTATAATAAAACAAATAATTTCTTTCTTTACATTAAATACAGGGTGATTCAATAAGAATACCACAACTTTGAAAAAATGTATTTAATCAAAGAAACATGATGGAATATTGGGTAATTAATCAATGTCAAGAGTACTTAACAAAAAAAAAGTTTATAGATGTTCAATATGATCCCCTCCAGACACTCACACTCATTCCACACCCCCTGTAGCATCTCGGGCATAACAGTTTGGATAGCTGCAGTTATTCCTTTCTTTAGTTCCTTAATGTGAAACTTCAGAGCTTCCTTTAAATCGATGACAGAAAAAAAGGAGAGCTAGGCTCTTTCTTTCTCAATTTTCAAAAATGTATTCTTTTTGAATCACCCTGTATATTTAGTAATTATTTGTACACTACACAGCATTGTTGGTTTTTACAAAAAAATCTAACAAACATAATCCTGTTGCGCTACTACACTTGATTTTGGTTTTATTTAAAAAAAAAAATTTAAAAAGCAAGAAAACACGTTAAATGAAAATCTAAAATATTTTATGGCATACTTCACAAAATAAAGATGATTTCAATAATTCACACTTAGCTATTGCTTAATAATAATAGCAGGTTTGGCATGCTGTCCCAGGAGAGAACCCTGAGCTCGAAGATAATTGAGCCCAGAGCTCCCGCCTGGTCAGTGAGCATGTGAGGGGGTACGAGATCAGGTAGTTCTCGAAAGCTCCCCCTTGGTAAAGAATGAAAGGTGGAGATGGGGTGGATGGGGGATTCTTAAAAAAAAAGTCAGACTATTTATAGTGAGTTTGAAATGAATCCATTGGCTTACTAATGATTACAGATGAGAGACCAGCTGCGATCAATCATATCACGTGCTCCTCAGAAATTAGTTTGTGAAACTTCACCTAGTATTCAAAAAATTTTTATTTTGATTAAATAATTCATAAATCAATTATTTTCAAATAAATTATTTTTACATTTCATATTTTCAGATTTTTCACAGTATATGCATCAATTCCGGTACTTTTACCATAAACCGACATATCTACCTTTTGGTAGAGGTTAATATTTTTAGAAATTAGGGGATGTGTTGAAGAAAAATTAATTGAGTGTGTTAACTGGCGACATTAGGAGTTAAGAAATGCAATGCACAAATTTTTTTATTAGTGAGGCAGTTAAGGGGTAGTTCACCCAAAAATGTGAATTCTGCTTTTATTTACTCATCAGTCATCATTTGCCGGTCAGGCCAGTCATTCGACAAACTGTCTAGTTCCTTGATCGGTTAATCGTATATTCAGCCTTTTTATTATATTTTTGTATTTCAGTTTTACAGTTAAACTTAAAATGATTGAAGATGTGTTAACTTAGCTAAATAAATATCCTTAGCTTAGATGTTTTCCAACTAGCTAAAACTAAAATAAAATAGATTATTTAGAGTAAATAATGACTGAACTATTTATTTAACGTTCCCCAAAAAATCTATGAAACATTTTTTTATTTTCTCTCCACACTGATCATGTGTGTTTTTTGTGGTGTTCTGTAGGGAAGGGGCGTCGGTGCTGGTTCATGGCACAGAGGGCACAGATTCAACACTTCAGGTGACTTCTCTTGCCCAGATCATCCTCGATCCGGCATGCAGAACCATTCGGGGATTTGAGGCACTGATTGAGCGAGAGTGGTTACAGGTGAGACGTTTTTACTGATTTATTTATTTCATCAATATTAAATGAAAAAATGCTATGGATAGCACGATCGCCTCACAGCAAGAATGTCACTGGTTCGAGTCAATTGGCATTTCTGAGTGGAGTTTGCATGTTCTCCCAATGTTCGTGTGAGTTTCTGGAGTGCTCCGGTTTCCCCCACAGTCCAAAGACAAATTGTCCATAGTGTGTGTGTGTGTGTGTGTGTGTGTGTGTGTGTGTGTGTGTGTGTG
>CAIGQZ010035027.1:1777732-1795162 GCA_903798205.1 Danio tinwini
TATATATATATATAAAATGTGTTAATCACTGCATTAAATATCCAGCCTTAAAATCTGAAGTGTTTATATACTAAAATTTTTTTTTTTTTTTTTTTCCTTTTTATTTTGCTTTCTAATGCATTTCCTCATTTATTGTTTATTACACATTACAGAGGAAATTATTCCATTGCATAAGTATGAATATTCTTAATCTTAGTAGTTTTTTTAAAAAACACCTCTGGCAATGATTACATTAATCTTTGCAAATCTGCATTTTGGGAGAATTCTACACATTTCTTCACAAATCCGGTCAAGCCTTGTCAGGTTAAATGGACACTATCAATAATTGGCCATTCCTAGAGTTTCTCCAAAGATTTTTTATCTTTTTGGTCGAAATCTGAGCAATGATTGGCCAACTTGATTATGTTTGTCCTGTTCTGAGCATTCTGGACCAGCTGTTCATCCTAGTGAAGTAAAAATCAAGTTTTTTAGGTGTTAGTATGCATACGTTAGTCTTAAAGGTTTAGTGAAATTAAAATAATGTTTTTCAGATGTTAGTATCAGTATGTTAGGCTTCAAGTATATCTACACTTACTGGCTACTTTATTAGGTACACCTTACTAGTACTGGGTTGGACCCCCTTTTTGAGGGATTTTGGTCCATATTGACATGATAGCATCATGCATTTGCTGCAGATTTGTCAGCTGCACATCCATGATGTGAATCTCCTGTTCCACCAAACCCAAAGGTGCTCTATTGGATAGATATCTGGTGACTGTGGAGGCCATTTAAGTACAGTGAACTCATTGTCATGGTCAAGAAACCGGTCTAAGATGATTCATGCTTTATGACATGGTGCGTTATCCTGCTGGAAGTAGCCATCAGAAGATGGTACACTGTGGTCATAAAGGGATGAACACGGTCAGCAACAAACCTCAGGTAGGCTGTGGTGTTGACACGAGGGTCAGTTGGTACTAATGAGCCTCCACACCATTACACCACCAGCAGCAGCCTGAACCGTTGATACAAGGCAGGATGGATCCATACTTTCATGTTGTTGACACCAAATTCTGACCCTACCATCCGAATGTCGCAGCAGAAATCGAGACACATCAGACCAGGCAACGTTTTTCCAATCTTCTTCTGTTCAATTTTGGTGAGCCTGTGTGAATTGTAGCCTCAGTTTCCTGTTTTTAGCTGACAGGAGTGGCACCTGACCTCTGGCATCAACAAGGCATTTGCGCCCACAGAACTGCCACTCACTGGATATTTACTCTTTTTTGGACCATTCTCTGTAAACACTAGAGATGGTTGTGCATGAAAATCCCAGTAGATCAGCAGTTTCTACTCAGACCAGCCCGTCTGGCACCAACAACCATGCCACGTTCAAAATCCCTTAAATCACCTTTCTTCCTCATTCTGATGCTCGGTTTGAACTGCAGCAGATCGTCTTGACCATGTCTACATGCCTAAATGCATTGAGTTGCTGCCATGTGATTGGCTGATTGGAAATTTGCGTTAGCGAGCAGTTAGACAGGTGTAACTAATAAAGTGGCCGGTGAGTGTATAAGCTAGTGTGCTACAAAACTGACCAAGTTTGCGTTTAGAAGATATAAAATCTATATAAATATTTAAAGCTTGTAATTTGTCTCTTCCGCCTAAATAGATAAACTTTTTTTCTCGTCATACTTCAGTTTCTCATCAAATCTTGACCAATCAAATGCTCTCTAGTATATGACATGCCCCGCCCCCTTCAAGATGCTTCTCATTTGCTTTTTTTTTTATTTGATGCACTTGAGCTCATCCACTCTCACTGGCAGAGCTGTGATAAAATGAAACGCTATTGGCTGTTTTTTAAAAATGGGAGGCGCCACTCTCTCCCACCCTCTTTTCGTTTTTCAGTTGAGATTGTCAGACATCGAATAAAAAAAACGCACATTTCAAAGGACTTCACGGGACCTTTATTGTTATCTAGTGTGCTCCTAAACAGTTGCAAAATTCACATTTAGAAGATATAAACATTCAAAGCTTTCGTTTCTGTGGTACAGCAGAAGTATGTTTCTGTCACATAAGGTTCTATGTGTTTTTAAACTAATGTAAAATGTAATTTTTGTAACATCTGCAATTCAAATATGCATTTAAATAATGGTATATAAAGAGATGTGTGTGTTTACATTGCACTGCAGTATATATGAAGGTTTATCACAGTACTGTTAGTGTAAAGCAGCATATCTCTCATCACATAAACATGTGTGCGTATTTGACCATCACTATCAGGAACATGCAGTGTTATGGGGGAAGGGCTGCACACCGCTATACTCAACTCAAGTTTCAGACGCCCCCATACATATCGTCGTACCCTGGAGATGATGTTATATGCTGAAACACACACCGTGCTGCTTTAAACAGGAACTGTGTCTAACGGACACATTGACAACACTTGTTAGGCTCACGGAGACGGCAGCAGACCTGAAGTAACCCCTCAGACAAACACCTAAAACTGTGTCATGCAAAGTTATTCATTCACCATTTGTGGGAGAAAAAACCTTGTGGAATAAGAGAGATTGGTCCTTGTTTTTTTTCCATCTATTCTTGTATTGATCAGGAGAGACGGTGTTGAGTTTTGAAGAGGTTTTCAGAGTAGATCAATTCACTTGAAAGCAAATGGCCTTCGAGCATCACATAAGGTTTAATCATATTGATAGTGTGAGGCCGACCATAACCTGTAATAATGCTGACTTGCCTTCTAGACATTGGCAGGTAACAGCTGAAACAACAAGAAAGGCTGATTTATGTTGCATTATAAACATGTAGTCTATATTAATTGGATTCAGTTAATATTATTATTATTTTACAGGTGTTTTACCTGGATTTATTTTTAATTTTACACTGCAATTGTTCATGTTTAGGATCAGTCTTGGTAGTATTATTTGATAATGTTCTGATGTTTTCTTTCTTTTTTTTTCTTTGTTTATAACATGGAAAGATAACATTCTGCTATGGTTACTGCTGTTTTTTATGGTTATTATTAATTAAGGGACCATTTGTGTTTTAATTTTTAAATATATAAAACCCACACTACTCTGGCATCTTTGAAAATGGAATATTTAAAAAAAAAAAGGGCTAAAACCCCTAGTAGTTTGGAAATTCTTTTGCTTTTAGTTTGGAAATTCCAGCGTTTCATTTCAATGTAGACAAACTGAAAGCTGAATTTTTGAAAAGATTATGCTATCCACAATCGCTTTCGGATTTGTCTTTTAGAATAAGATTTTGTCTTTTAATTTTTTTTTTTTTGCTGATTTATCAAGACCCTCTAATTTGACCATTACACATAGCAAGTATGGATTCTGGCAAATTTTGTGCATGCTCAGTGAGCATTAACGATTGCATATCATCCATTTAATGTGAATGGCAATTTGTTTTTCCTGAAATTCAATAGAAACACCAGTCTGGATAAGGACCGTTTTCATTCTTTCATTTTCCTTCAGCTTAGTCCCTTTATTCATCAGTGGTCGCCACAGCGGAATAAACCGCCAACTTATCCTGCATATGATTTACACAGTGGATGCCCTTCCAGCTGCAACCCAGTACTGGGAAACAGTTTATTCAATTCACCTGTAGCACATGTCTTTGGACTGTGGGGGAAACCGGAGCACCCAGAGAAAACTTACACGAACACGAGAAGAACATGCAAACTCCACACAGAAATTCCAACTGACCCAGCCAGGACTCGAACCAGCGATCTTCTTGCTATGAGGTGACAGTGCTAACCACTGAGCCACCATGCCGCCCTTCATTCTGAAATGCTGTTTTAAAACGAAAACACACTATTCTGAACTCAAGTGGAACTACTTTTGCAGTAAATGATTTCACCTTTCAGCCATTCAGCATTAAGAATTCAATACATCATTGATTAATAATTAGAGCTGAGATTCTTCACAACAGTGAATTAAATTTGGGTAAACTCATGTGCTATAATGCTCTATAGAAGTTTGTGAAGCATTTCTGAGATTCGTGGATCTTTTGTATAGTTTTTTCTCATCAAACCAAAGATCTTGATCTATGTTTGAATATCAAGAACAAGGACATGTTTGTGTGCATTTGGTTTTGTGCATTTACCAGAATTGCTTGATCATCTATTGACGAGTGCCAAGAGAGAACTGATAACAGTGAGCGCAAGCATTCGTCATAACACATTCCAGCGATATAAATTGGATATTATTTAACACAGACCAACAGATTTTATTTTGTATGTTAATCTTTCTTACATCTGTGTTAATTGAATTAAAGTTGTAGAGTAAATGTCAAATGTATGTAATTGAAGTAAATAAATTTGAAGTGAACTTGTTACATAAAGACAATCTGATCATACTTTACAATAAGGTTCCATTAGTGAATGTATGCTAATGTATTTACTAACATGTACTAAGAACGAACGATATTTGTACAGCATTTATTAATCATTGTTCAACATTTACTAATGAATTATAAGAATTATTGTGGTTGTTAACATTAGATAACGCACTGTTATATGTGTATTGTTCACTGTTTGTTCATATTAGTAACTAACATTAACCTTTTTGTAAATTGTTCCCATATGTACTTATTGTGTTCCATTTTTTTTCTATTACTACCAAATTATGCATTACATTTACTTTACTTGATCTCACAATGGTCTTTTACCAAGGTTTTTACATTCCTAAAACTTGCGGAAACCTTGCAGTTATTTATTTTGTAGGTTTGGTCCTCCATATCAGATGACAAGAAACAAAATTTACTACAAGCTCTCTGTCTCTGACTTTCCACCCCCATCCCATAATCAAACATCCCGTTGAGTGTGTTGGTGAGGAGGAGGGCTGAACATGTGCGACCCTGAACAGACCCCTCAGTCGTCATGTTACAGTTCACAGACGTCAGGAAGGCGTGGCCAGGGCCTCTCCTCCGGCGCTGGCCAATCAGAGCGCTGCCGGCTTCTCTTGAAAGCCACTTGGGCTGCGGATATAAAACCTCCTCGGCGGGCTGATGCAATACTGGAAGATAGTGAATGAAGAGGCAGTGACGGGAAACTAGACTCACGTCGACCAGAACAGCACGTTTATTTGGTGAATTTTTGCATCTTTTTCAAGTCACTAGGTGAGTTGATTTAATTACTGATTTTGCCTTTAGGATCGATTACAATAAGAACCTTATTTGAGCAAAAGCTTCCTATGGCCTTGACTGGAAAGATAACATGCGTGATAACGTTAACGTTAAGTCGCTGTTTGTCTGTTCAATTACTTTTTATTTTTATCTGTCCTGTTACTCTTTAGCCTTAAACGTTGCATCAAATGTGAAATGACGTTAACGTAACGTTATATTGATAATATGCAGTTGTAGGTCAGTAAGTTAATGGAACTCATCAAATGTTTCTTCCTCATTTAACTTAGTCATTTTCCTGATATCGCACGAATTCCCTTTAGTGCTCCATAAAACACTGCTGTTTGTGTGAAACAAATTGCATCCGAAACCCACTGACCCTTATTTGAAGGAACTCATTCATAGGGAGTCGTCGACGTGACCACGTCGGTTTGCTCACGTAGCCTACTTCACGGATTGCACATTACTTACAGTCCCCGCGCCGCAAAAACGGCTAGTTTAACCCTCGCGTTGGTCATTTGTCGTTTTGAAATAGTCGTTTGTAACCGAAGTTATTAGTTTGTTTGCCGAAATACAGCGATAAAGGCGCAAGATTGTAACAGCGAGTTGTTTAGCAACAAACAACCAATCAGGAGCTTTCTCATTTTGCATAATTAAATATTCATGAGGAGTCACGTGTAGCGCATATGGAGGAAATGGAAAACTAAGAAAACTGTCAAAAGGAGAGACAACGGATGGGGTAAGTTAAATAGGCTGCGAAGAGAAAATATTATTAATATTATTATTTGTTTTATGATATGTGGATACTTGAGGCAACCAAAAGCGGCGATACTCGGGAAGAAATGCGTTTCTTAAAGTTGTCCAGTGCTGTGTTTAATCATAAATATGCAAATTGGTACGTCAAAACGAATTTCACAGCCTGAAATCTGGAGTGTTAACTTCTAACCCAGGAAGAAGTATGAAAGCTGCGAAGGTAGTTCTCAGATTACGATACACATTAGTCGAACTAGTCTAAACCGATTTAAATTCCCAGAAGTCTGGCCATTTTTTAGTTCAAGATCGCACCGGCTGATAAGAAGGCTCGGATTGTCTGTAGTTGTATTGTGAACAAAAAAAATCAGGACACGAACAGAACGGTCCGCACAGACCTGCCACAATGAAGTCTTTAGAGGTCGAAATAAAGGATGTGTTCGGCATCTTGCCACCGTCCTCGGCGTGGTGCCCGTGCAGCTCAGTTCTCGTCTGCTGATTGGCTGACGGCGAAGGCAGGGCTGTATAAATACGCTCAAATTACAATCCTAGTTCCTTTCGTGCTTTCACTTTTTCAAGGTAGGAAGCTCGATAAAACGTGAACATTTATTTCTTTATTTTTTTCCTCAGTTTACAGCTTAAAATTAAAATAAGAATATATATTCGGAAAGCTTTACTTTAGGTTCAGTTGAGTTCATTAGTTTGTTTGTATGTGGTAAGTTGACTATCACGAGCCTCGTGTGGACTAAGTTTAAAATAGCCCTGATGTAAGAAACATATGTTAGATGTTTGGCTCGAAATGTTTGCTCAAAAACAGCAACAACTTTATATTTAGATGTCTCTACCAATGCGTCAGGACTTCCTTTTTGTGGAACAGAAAAAAGTTGGCTTGCATTGTAAAGAGAGTAAATGTTGACTATAGCTGTCATTATGCCTGACATTTATTGTTTCGCAGAAGAATGAATGTCAAACTGGTTTGGAAAGTCGTGGTTTTAAGTGAATGATGATGAATCACATTTATGTGTTGAACTGATCTTTACATTTTTGTTCTTTTGATTATAATAATGTGTGATAACTCAATTTATTCTCTTGTTATTTTTTTTCTTTAGGTAACTGAGTATGCCAGTCATCAGAGCCCTTAGTAAGGTGGCAAAGCAGGCCCTGCTGGCCCCTGCATGTGGATGCCAACCCCTGGCGGTGGCGATTCGCAACATCAGTTTCTCCCCGCGTCAGGTCACCTCTGCATCTGATGCCAGCTTTCATTCTGTGTCTTTCTCAGAGACGGACCACCCTAAAGTCCTCATCACAGGTATGAAAAACCACACAAGTTAGAATAATGCACGTTGATCAGCACATTTTTTAGAAGGGTGGTTATTGGCTTTTCTTTTGTGTTTCTTGTGAAATATCTGATTTTATCTCTTTCTCTCTGTCAGGTGGCCTTGGGCAACTAGGGGTTGGGCTTGCTAAACTGTTAAGGTAAGCATTTCACAGTACCGTACAGTAAGCATGCTCAGTTTTAGCATTTATAAACTTAAATCTTTAAATTTTAGGTTTAACAAAAAAATTGTTTTATAGGAAGCGTTTTGGGAAAAACAATGTGATCCTCTCAGATATCAGGAAACCGCCTAGCAACGTCTTTCACAGTGGTATGTCTTCTGATTTAATCTAAAAATACATTTTTAATATGTGATTTTAATTAGAGAGAAAAAATAGATTTACACTTTTTGCAATAGTTGTGTTATGCATTACATGAATCATACTCTTTTGAAAAAGGCATAAAGTTTATTATTTCCATATATTAAGATAATTTAGATTAGTAAAGAAAAATGCAAGTTATTATAGCTTTTGTTTTAATAATTCAAATAATTCAGCATTTTTAATTTCCTGAAATGTATGAAGAGTTCAAGGCACAGTATTTGAGAGCTCACAAGCACTGACGTGTAGATTAACATGCATCAACCATGTCTCATTTCTCAACTCACAGGCCCGTTTATCTACTCTGATATTCTGGACTACAAGAACCTGCGAGAGATTGTAGTTAACAACAGGATCACCTGGTTAGTGCATTACAGCGCTCTTCTAAGTGCTGTCGGGGAAGCTAATGTGGCTCTGGCACGAGCAGTCAACATCACAGGTAAGACTTGCCAAACAAACACATAAATACACATGAGATTTTTAGAAATTATCAAATTTAAATGTACTAAATTTGAAGTTAAGTATGGAGTATTTTTGTTTTATAATATAAACAGAAAATAATTTAGGTATTCCATACAAGGAACCATATATCCTTGTCTATATATTATTTTTACATACTTCAGTAGTTATCTGTTTGTTTGCTTGCTTTTTTTAAGTATGTTGTTTAACGTTTTCGAAACATTTTACCAAAACAAATGTTAGAAATTATACTATATAATTATACAGAAAATATACTATTTGCACTTATATTTTACACTAGCTTGATCTTGAAGTAGTATTGATGAATATTTTTTTTCTGTAGGGCTGCACAACATCCTAGACATTGCAGCAGAACATGGGCTTCGTCTCTTTGTGCCCAGCACCATTGGTGCCTTTGGACCAACTTCACCTCGAAATCCCACTCCTGACCTCTGTGTGCAGAGACCACGCACTATATATGGCGTTTCTAAAGTCCACGCGGAGCTCATGGGAGAGGTAAAACACAAGTCCTCATATATTTCACAAGAATTTCATATATTATCAGTTGCTTGTGCAACTCTTTATTCATAATATTCTTTTTCCACAGTACTACCACCACCGTTACGGCCTTGACTTCCGCTGTCTGCGATACCCTGGCATCATCTCTGCAGACTCACAGCCCGGCGGTGGCACAACAGGTATGTTGCTATCTGCTCTGTCTGTGTTTTTAGCACATGACCTTGCACATGTACGCAAATGAAGTTATGCAACTGGCACACGCTCAGAACGGGGCGTTGTTCGATTTGCGTATTTTTAGACTGATATCCTGCACCAATGCCTATCAGGCATTTGAACCACACCTCCAGCTGCCTGCAGTCACATGCGGAAACCTCAAAAGTGCTTCTCCAGCTGTTACTGTTAGCACTCCTACAGATAGATAAGATAAATAAAAAACTAGTGAGTCATGATTTTTCTTTTCATTTTCAGACTATGCAGTGCAAATTTTCCATGATGCTGTCAAAACTGGAAAGTTTGAATGCAACCTCAAGCCAGACACCCGGCTGCCTATGATGTACATTGATGACTGTTTGCGGGCGACGCTGGAGGTGATGGAGGCTCCATTGGAAACACTCAGCATGCGCACGTACAACATCAATGCAATGAGCTTCACTCCTGAAGAACTTGCAAATGAGGTCCAGAAACAGCTGCCTGACCTTCAGGTCTCATATGAGATCGACTCTGTACGACAGGCTATAGGTAAGATCCAAAAAGCAAACTTCAGTGTAAACATAAATAAAGCGTGCAAAATATTGAAAAAAAGCATGCGTTTTTGTCTTCGCAGCTGACAGCTGGCCGATGAACTTTGATGACACCAACGCTCGTAATGACTGGGGCTGGAAACATGACTATGACCTGCCAGAATTGGTTCAGACGATGCTCAACTACATCGGATCAGAGTCCCGCATCGCTCAAGCCAACTGATTCTGCTTATGAACTGTGGACATCTGTATATATCGTAAAGATTTCTAGCGACGCAGAAGAGAGATCCACGGTCTGTAAATAGTCATATTCCTGTTCTCTTTTGTGTCATCTGTATAGAGCTCTTTGGCTAGCGCAGGCTATTTGTGTATAATTGCAGATTATACAAAGAGGTCGGGTCTCTTTTCTAGGAAAACCGCCAGAGATGCGGAGTTATTTTGTTGGAGAGCGAGGGAAAAAATGAATGGGTTTAAACTTGACGTGATCCTCTTGTGCTTTGCATTTAGTGATAAAAGGATCATCATACCTCCAGGTAAATCGAACCAAATCAATCCAAAAATGATTGTGGCAGATCCTTAGTTCTAGTCTCTTTCTGAGTTTTCTTTTTGCGTTTTATTTAAGTATTATAGTTTCACTGTATCTTGGAAGAAGATAATGATTGAGGGGAAAGTAGTAGGAATGGTTCTAGCAGCTTGCAGGCCATGCCAAAATAAACAGACAGAAGACTGTGGTTTGGACAGGGTGGGACTCAAATGCAGGTCCTTAGGGAAAGTGGGGAGACATCATGATAAATGACGTTATCAAATTCCTCTCGGTTGCTTTTCCTCTCTTGTGCACTATTACGCCTACATCTATTTATTCAGACGGCTCACAGATGAAACGCCAGATTCCACACTAACTGCTGTGTACTTTGTCACTTTCTGATGAATGCAATTTCTGTCATTGCATTTGCCCAAACATGATTTCCCACAAGAAAAAAATATATATTTTCCCGTATAAAGGGGAGCGTGGGAAGCTAATTTAAATTATTATTTTTTAGTCAAGCTTTGCATCCACATCTTTTGATCACAAAACTTGTGTCAATAAAGCTTTTTTATCTTTAACATTTTGTCTGGTCTTTAATTTTAAGGAATATGCTCAGTAGTGTAAATGAAATGAATAAGTGTGTGATTCGGTTCTTGTGAGTGCGAGGAAGAAGGCAGGGTTTGGCGATAAGGTAAGCTCGATGATGTTTTAATTTAGCATCAACGCTTTTAAGAGCACTCTCAGCATGTCGCTCTCTGGCTTTGGCTCTCTCTCCCCCTCACCTGTTTGGCTAGCATTTAAACACCATCTCTCCATCGCAGTCACTGCAAAACAGAGGTGTCAGTAATGCATTTGACCTACTTTTAAGTCACCATGCTGCCAATCTGCTCTCCCCTGTGTGAGTCGTTCGCCCATACCCAGTGATGCTATAAATTAGGAAGAAACTGCTTGTCATGCACACACCTTCAGAGATATCTTTGTGGGGACTTTACATAGACAAAAAATTTTATGTTGTACAAACTATATTGTATCCCCTTCCCCTAAACAACCCTCACAGGAAGATTGAGAGGGGTCTGGCTGCAGACTTGGTGCAGTGCAATCTGAGCTGCATTCAATGCTTTTTAATGCGCTCACCTAACCCTCCCCCTCACAGTGACGTCACTCACTCCGTTGAGTGCATTGTGTGACACTGCATCGCTGAGTGATGCAATCTCAGCTCAACATTTAATCGCCCTCCACTTGTACTCACTTTACTCACCCTCCGTTTTTGTTAAACAAAAGGAGATATTTTAAAAATAATTTGATGTCAATGGCTGCTGTTTTCCATTATTCTTCAGAATATCTTGTTTTATGTTCAACAGAAGAAAGAGATTTACATGTTTAGAAACACCTGAGTGTGAGGAAAGTTTAATTTTTGGGTGAACTATCCCTTTAACTACCCCTTCTAACCCTTTTAATATAATTTATTTTTAATGAATATATAAATATAAAATATTTTTAATATAATATTCTTCTAAATAAAAGCTAAACCTACCGGTAAGTGGCGGTAATTGTCTAAAGTGAATCATTTAGTTTGTTCGAGTGACTGATTTATTCAACGGCTCTCTTTAAGAATCATTCCGAAACTGCGGGATTTTTTGCGGAGGTGCACTTAAGGTAATATATTTTCACTGACAAAACCTAGTAAAACAGTGAATATCACACAACATTCATTGAACACAACAACTTATTTATTGAACTGTAAATATCTGTTGCTGTTAATCACATTTGCGCTTAAGCTAATTATACACAAACATCCCTTCTGTGATATTGCTTATATAGCATATTAAAAAGACAAAAGCTGAACATAATTGAACATGTATTTGACACTGTAGGCTCCAGTTATTGTTGTTATCATAAAAGGTTTTCAGTGTTTTGTGGGATCATATTATATTCTGAGCTGATTAGCTATTTCAGCTTACTTTAGGTCAAACTATGCATCTAATTTGACTTTACTTTTAGGCAATATGTAGAAACAAACACCTTCTTGTGAACTCGTATGGTGATTTGCGCGATAATGCATTAACAATGGTGTAAAATAGATATCTATCATTTTAATTAATAACATTATTATTTAAAATGCATATCAGAGTGAACTTTTTCGCAATTTGAAAGGTCTGACTCTCCATACATCTTGTTTTGACGTCCTTCATGGGGATCAAGCCTTAATTAGAGGGGTGTCAACCCACCCCAAACCCCCCTGTAATTCGCACCCTGGTTGTTATATATAGAATCATGTTCATCTCTTATGAATGAATGAATGACTTTAAAGATAATTTTGAATATAATTTATTGTTTTGTTTGATTAGGTGTATTTCATTTTTTTTATTTCCTGACGTCTGTCTTATCATATTAAAACTAACTTATTGAAGGAATAGGTTACCAAAAAAAAAGTTTTATCATTTACTTTTACCTTTGACATGTTCCCAACCAGTTTGAGTTAGTTTTTTTCTACTGAACACAAAAGAAAATATATTTGAAGAATGTTGGAAACTAATCATTGACTTCCGTTTGTTTATTTTACTACAATGGAACGCTCTTTAAAATATCTTCTTTTGACTTCAACAGAACAAATGCTTAAACTGGTTTGGAACAAGTCAAGGGGGAGTAAATGATGACAGCACTGCAAAAAATGCTGCTCTTATTTAGATTTTTTGTTTTGTTTCTAGTCCAAATATCTAAAAATTGTTATATCAAGAAGCATATTCTAAGCAAGCAAAACATAATGTTTTGTTTTCAGAAACAATATGCCAAATTAAAGTGAGTTTTTCCTTAAAACAAGCTAAATAATCTGTCAATGGGGTAGGAAAAATAATCTTGTTTGTCCTTTTGACATAATAATTTTTTTTTATCCCATTGGCAGATTATTTAGCTTGTTTTAAGGAAAAACTCACTTCATTTTGGCATATTGTTTCTTAAAACAAGACATTATGTCTTGCTTGTCTGGAAAAGTCCTCTTGATTTAAGGGACTAGAAACAAGACAAAAAAATCTAAGTATAAGAAAAGCTTTTTTTGCTGTGAGAATTTTCATGTTCGAAATGAAACTATCCCTTTAACTTTTTAAGAACTGTGATAGCAGTCGCTTACATTGATTATGACTGCACAAGCCCTTTACATTAATGCACATCTTGTCACTTCATATTAAGGTAATCAGTACATACATAATACACTGACTTAAGACCATAATCTCTCTCAGTTATCGCTCAACCATCTGACTTGTTTTTGCCTCATCCGCAGCAGTGCCTTTGCTTGTTTTGATTGGCGATGGTCCATGTAAATATTTCAGTGTCATGAGAACGAGTCTCCTTTTTATTTAGATTGCAAATGTACACTGGTTACATAATAGATGTTTGCACAATATATCCAGTAACAAAAGATATGCCATTCTTTTGTAAAGCGGGGCAATAATATGGATGGCAGTTATTTGATAATTGGTTATGTAAGTACTTGGCAAAAGGGACTCACTAAGTAGTGTTACGCCAGAGGAGACAAGTTTACTTACATAATGAAGTTTAGTAATTATCATAGAAAGATTCTTTGAGGTTTTATGATTTAACTCTGCAAAGCAATAGATGCATACGTTGTTTTTGTGGTCAAGTGCTTGGCAAAGAGTCTCTGGCAACTGTAATATGAGAGTTATGCATCAGCCATATCAGCAGTCTTTCCAAATGAAATTTTATCTTAGCTAAGTATGATCGAGTGATCTGTGGGCACAAATAAGTTGTTTTGTCTGCACATTGGCTTGTTGTAATGAAAGTGTCGCCATGCATGCAGGTTACACTCAAAGTGACTTATTTTACTTCTTCTTTCAGAGTCCTGCAGTTCTCGTTAAGACTACCCACTGTTTCATAACATATTATTTCATAATTCGAAGCCAGCCCACATCACACACCATCTGGAATCCTCACTGACATGAGGCATGACTTTAAACAAACATCAGCCTCTCCTTGACCACCAAAGAGACGCACACTATACTGGAGGAATGCAAAGCCCAGGCAATGGATAGAGATGAGAACGTGCAAAACACAGTCAGATTTGTTCCATTAGTTTGACGACGGTATAAGTATTAGAAAAACATACACTGTAAAACCCAACAGTCAAATTTATCAAATTAGGTGAGTGTCGTCAACTCAGAACTTACTGAAAGTTAATTCTACTCATTTGAAAAGAGTTGAAGTTAATGAGTTAATTAATGTGTTGATTGAGTGTTAATAATGTACACCTGCTGTTAGCAAGCAGAATTAAGCCACGGTCACACTGCACTTTTCTTCCCATAGACTTCTATTCATATGCACACGAATGCACCAGAATGGAAACGCAAGTTTGTGCGACAAGTTTCGCAGTTCGCTGCGTTGCAGAGTTCAAGCTTGGTGAACTCTGACCTGCGAAATCGCATCACTTGGCTGCATGGGACCAATTGAGAATCAAAACCTAACCTCTCTGGACAGAAATTTAAAATATGGAGCAATCGCTCGCTTTTTTAAATGTCTAATCATCTTGTTTAATCCTGCCCTTTTACTACAAATGCGCCGTACTACAGTATTTTGCACGCACAAACTCTACCGTGACTGCAGCATTAAGCGGTGGTCACACTGGACGTCAGACCGGAAACGCAAGTTCGTGCGTCAGGTTTCGCAGTTTGCTAAATTTCAAAGTTCAAGCTTGGTGAAGTCTGACCTGCAAAAAATGCATTACGTGACTGTGAGACCAATCGAAGATCAAAACATGACCTCTTGGACAGAAAATTTAAATATGGATCAATCTCTTTTTTAAATGTCTAATTATTTTGTTTAATCCCGCCCCTTTCGCAGCAAGGTACAACAGAATTTTGCATACTCAAACTCTAATGTGACCACAGCATTACTGAAGAGAAACACAGAACTAGCTGGCTTCAATCACAGCCTTAAAAGAAATAAAACACATTAAATCTCTTAAATTCTTAGCAGAGGATCATTAAACGACTCCGCAAACAGTATCAGCTTCACTTATTACTATCTTACTTGAGTTTATCTTTGTCAGATGTCTGAAATTAACTTAAAAATAGTCATTTTCTTAAACATCACCACTGCTAAGTAATTCTGCTTGTTAGCAGCAGGTGTTCATCATTAATGCTCAATCAACACTTACTTAATCACTTATCTCATTACTTCAACTTAAATGGATTAAGTTCACAGTACTCATATAAATTAGTTTTTAACTCAAATGGTTTGTAGTTTTCTCAATTGTTTTGAGTTGCCTTAACTTATTGGGTTTTACAGTATTCAATTGGTTTAAGTTCTCTTTATTTTTTGGGTTTTATGTGCTCAAATTGCTTTGTGTACTCAAATGGCTTAAGTTCACAGCACTCATTAGGATTCATTTTTAAACTTAAATGGTTTGTTGCAATCAGTTTCCTCAAATTGTTTGAGTTACCTTAACTTATTATTTACAGTGTATGTAAATATGGTATGGGTTGTTGATATGACAATGCATTTTCACTGTCACACATGAAAAAAAGGAATATAATTAGTGCTGTCATTATTTCAAATGCAGTAAATGGTCAAACATTGTTTTGTATTCCATGGACCTCTTGTTATAAAAACTGCTTTGTTGGTTAACACGTGCTAAATAAAATACCAATAAGCTGTTTATTAATAGTTAACAAGCTAGAAGTTGGGTTTAGGTTTTGGGTAGGATTAGGGATGCAGAATAAGATCATACTTTATAACTACAAATGAACAGTTAATATCTTAATAACAGGCAGGTAATAGGCCAGGACTAAATAGCATAAATTGTGACCTAAGCTAAAGTGTTACACTTTGGGGTTGCATTTTGTACATTTTGAGACAAATTTCAAAACTGTCCTATTTGGCGTGACTGTCTAAAAGCGTATAGTTCAATAGATTACAGTTTTTATTTAAAAAAAAAAGAAAGAAAAGAAAAAAATCATTAATAAATACATCATGCCTAATTTTACACTTTTTATTTTAGCTAATGGCAATTATTTTTAACTAATATATTTTTAAAAACATAGGAATTGATACATTTTGTTACTAAAAATTCCTATCTTTATGGAAATGTATTGAATACATTTTTATAGGAATATAATTATGATGTGGGCAGCACTGTGGCACAGTGGGTAGCACGTTCGCCTCACAGCAAGAAGGTCGCTGGTTCAAGCCCCAGCTGGGTCAGCTGGCATTTCTGTGTGGAATTTGCATGTTCTCCCCGTGTACGTGTGGAATTCCACCAGGTTTCCCCCACAGTCCAAAGACATGCGCTATAAGTGAATTGAATAAACTAAATTGTATATAGTGTACTGTATGTGTGTGAATGTAAGAGTGTTTTCCGGGGTTGGGTTGCAGCTGGAAGGGCATCCGCTGCATAAAACATATGCTTGATAAGTTGGCGGTTCATTCCGCTGTGGCAACCCTTGCTTAATAAAGGGACTAAGCCGAAAAAAAAATTAATGAATGAAAAATTATGATGTGACCTGATATGATCATTTTAAATTGTGCAGTTCCTCGGAAAACTTAAATTAGTTAAAGGACCCTGTTCAAGATCATGTGGCTGAAGCCCCCATGACTAGTACCTGTTGAGTTTTTATCTCCGAATTTTTCACATATTTAACTTTTTCAGAATGACTATAACATTTTTATGTTGTGTTGTTCTTTGGTGTGACACGTCTACTCATTGAAAATGTCCAACAGGTCTGACAAATCATAGAGAAAATATATATTATTCATAATTTCATATAAAAAAGCACTTATACTATATATGTGTCCAACAATGTAGATAAATCTCTCGTACGCCATTTATATGTCATTAAGAGTTGTTTTTCTTCATTTTTGCTGTCACTAAGGGAGTATTTAAGCTACAATTCAGTAAAAATTTCAGTGAAAAAATTGATAAAGTGAGTATATCTTCTCAAACATCAGACTTCAAACATCATAAAATGGGAAAAGTTTACAGAGAATTTTTAATCTGAAAGGCTCCTTTGTAGGTTCAATAATTTCACTTTTATAGTGAAGAATAGATTCGTTTTATTTTATTTAAGATGAAATGAACATAGGAGGCTGAGAAAAAATTCAGATGACACTTGGCTTTTGCAGCTGAACTCTTGATATCTTATTTTTTTTCTTAAAAATTGGTGTTTTACATGGTGTTTTAGATGGTGTTATTGCTGTAATCTCCATTCTATGATTGTTTTCTTCCAAGCGTCTTTATGAAATTACAACACAAACAGTTTCTTCGAAGTTGGTTTGTGTACAGCAAAAAACCTTCCTAGGTGTTTTATTCCATTTGGAAATCCATCTGCATCAAAGAGAACGGTAGTTTAGCATAATCTGTATAGACATATAACATCATGCAAACATTACATAAGTGTCACTTGCTCCTGCACTTGTTTGACAGCATAACATCCTAAGGTGAACATCTAATCTTGAACATCTAATTCAAGAAAGCCCTGTGAGGTTCCCAGAAGTGAGCAGTGCAGACCACAGCTACAGACATGTTGTTGTGTAAGCCCTGATGGTATGGACACACCTCCTCATGTTTTTACAAACACACACACACACACACACACACACACACACACACACACACAC
>CAIGQZ010035027.1:1795262-1810561 GCA_903798205.1 Danio tinwini
ACACACATACACACACACACACACACACACACACACACACACACACACACACACACACACACACACACACACACACACACACACGTCTGTCAAAATGCTGTAGCAGTACTAGAAATACCGAAAGAGAATTCCTGGTTAAATAAAGGTAATAAATTACCGCTGACACTCTCTGTCTAATTTTTTGAAACTTTCACAGTTTTTATGCAAAATACAGCTCACGTATGATATTGTAAGATTTATTAAGTAGCATTTTAATTTTTTGTTATAAAATTTTTGCCTTTAATACAGAGAATAACATATATCAGTATTTATTCTTAAACTATTCCATCTCACTTTACTATTTAAAGCCAAACCTGTAGAAAAAGTAAATAAAATGTAATTACTGGACAATAAAAAAAGCCTTGATTAAACAAATTAAATTCATTTTTAATTCCCCCTTCTACCTTTCTTTCATTTATGCATATATGTAAAATATTCATTCATTCATTCATTTTCCTTTCGGCTTAGTCCCGTTATTAATCTGGGGTCGCCACAGCGGAATGAACCGCCAACTTATCCAGCACGTTTTTACACAGCGGATGCCCTTCCAGCCGCAACCCATTTCTGGGAAACGTCCACACACACTCATTCACACTACGGACAATTTAGCTTACCCAATTCACCTGTACCGCATGTCTTTGGACTGTTGGGGAAACAGGAGCACCTGGAGGAAACCCACACGAATGCAGGGAGAACATGCAAACTCCACACAGAAATGCCAACTGACCCAGCCGAGGCTCGAACCAGCGACCTTCTTGCTGTGAGGCAACAGCACTACCTACTGCGCCACTGTGTCGCCTATGTAAAATATATATATAGATAATATATAATTTGTAACCCCCTCTCTAGAGCTCCAATTGTGATGTTTTAACACCTACCCCGCCCCTAACCAACACCCAACTCCAACCCCCACACTCTCAGAAAAAATGGTACAATGTTGTACCAAAGAAGGTACAAACTCTTGTCACTGGGGCAGTACCTTTTTATGGAACAGAATTGTACCTTAAGACAAAGAAACTAATTTGTGCCATTGCAGTATGTACCTTTAAGGACATGATTTGTACCATGGGAAGCCAAATACCTACAATATTGTACCTTCATCAAAGGTACAAATCTGATCCATGAAGGTACCACTACAGTGACAAGACACTTTGTACCTTAACAGTGTCAAATGTGTTCCTTCAAGAACTAGGCATTTTGCTAGATCCCGAAATGCATCAATTTATTTTCAGTGAATGTAAAACATCAAATACATTTTTAAACTGTTTTTTTTAAGTTTCATTTTTGTGTAAATGCACGTTTTCCATTTACAATAAAGAATAAAAAATACTTTAACATAAATCAAAAGATCTATTTTTTGCTAATAACAGTTTTCACAAAAATACATTCTCCCGTGTACAATATAAAACTTTTTTTCTCCAATTTTCACACAAAACCTTTGTAATCACTTTAAAGTTAATTTAATTTGTTTAATTTTAAAATAGAAATAGAACTATGCAAAAGTATTGTAATGAGATATGCACAATGTTTGATTAGCTTTACAATACTAAAATATCTGCATGAACACTTTGCATATGCAGGACTTTTGCCAACTCACGTAGTGAAAAACCAATGGCAAAAGGTGCGGATATCAATAATGAAAATGTATTCATCAAAAAATGCTTACCAAATGATTATTAAAAATGCCTTAAATGTTTAGTTTACAATACCTATAGTTTTGTTTTACCAGCTGTTTTGTATTATAGAACTTAATGAATGTTTATGAGTTTCTTTCAACATATGCTTTTAAATGATGATTCTTGTTTTAATATGGAAATTATTCATAAAATCACTTTGCCTTTCCAGTAATATTTATTTTAATAGATATTGTAATTAAGGAGTTGTCCAACACTTATGTAACTTTTTTATGAGAACAATTGTGTACCTTCATTTAACTTGTACCATAAAAGGCACAACACAGTACCATAAGAGGTCTTTTTTGTACCAAATAAGGTACAACTTTTACAAAGGTACAAGGTACAAAGCTCCATCTTCACTCATTTTGCACTGCAGTGAGTATGCTACTTGCATTCACGTGCCTTTGACATTTTTGATAAATAATAATAATACAAATAAAAATAAAGTTAATAAGAATTAAAAACAGACTTTCAATATGTTTAGATGTTTCAGCAAGTTTTAATACGACACTGTAAAAAAACAGAAAATAATAATAAAAATCCTTTAAGTTTTATATAAAACAGACGTAAAAAAAATTTATACGAAAATTTCATCTTTACTTTTTACACATTTGCACGTTTATTCTCAGTACTCATTTTCCTAGAAATTTCTGAGTGAAAATTAACTTTTTTAGACCTGTACAAACATTCACATTGATGTTTTCAATATGAAATATTTTATCCAAACTTAATGCTTTTTAAGTATGTTACATTAAGAATGTGGCCTACATTATTTTATATATTTATTCAGAACAAAACACATGCGTGCGCACTTCTCCTTCTGTGATGTGACTGACAGCTGCAGGTCAGTGACTGTCCAATGTACAGCAGGATTCAGCAGCAGCTCTTTTCTGTATATCATCGCACAGCCACAGACAGAACATGAACGACCTCAACACACAGCTCCTCAATAACATGCTCCTACAGTGCATCCGAAAAGTATTCACAGTGCTTAACTTTTACTTCAATTTTTTTATGTTACAGCCTTATTAAAAAAATTATTAAATTAATTTATTTCCTCAAAATTCTACACGCAATTCCCCATAATGATAATGTGAAAAAATACTTTTTTAAATTGTTGCAAATTTATTCAAAATAAAAAACCTGAAAAATCACATGTACACAAGTATTCAGAGCCTTTGTTCAATACTTTGTTGATGCACCTTTGGCAGCAATTACAGCCTCAAGTTTTTTTTTAATATGATGCCACAAGCTTGGCACACCTGTCTTTGGGAATTTTTGCCCATTCCTCTTTGCAGTACCTCTCAAGCTCAATCACGTTGGATGGGAAGCAACGGTGTACAGCCATTTTCAGATCTCTCTAGAGATGTTCAATAGGATTTAGGTCTGGGCTCTTGCTAAGCCACTCAAGGACATTTACCGAGTTGTTGGGAAGCCACTCCATTGATATTTTGGCTGTGTGCTTTGGGTCATTGTCCTGCTGGAAGATGAACCGTCACCCCAGTCTGAGGTCAAGAGCACTCTGAAGCAGGTTTTCATTCAGGATGTCTCTGTACATTGCTGCATTTATCTTACCCTATATCCTGACTAGTCTTCCTGTTCCTACTGCTGAAAAACATCCCCACCGCATGATGCTGCCACCACCATGCTTCACTGTAGGCATGGTATTAGCCTGGTGATGAGAGGTGCCTGGTTTCCTTCAAAAAAAACGCCTGACATTCACTCCCTCAAACCAGAGAATTTTGTTTCTTATAGGTTGAGAGTCCTTCAGATGCCTTTTGGCAAATTCCAGGCGGGCTGCTATGTGACTTGATTTGGTGGATTGCGGCACAGATGGTAGTGCTTCTGTAATGTTCTTCTCTCTCCACAGAAGAACGTTGGAGCTTAGACAGAGCGACCATCGGGTTATTGATCACTTCCCTGACTAAGGCCCTTCTCCCCCGATCACTCAGTTTAGATGGCCGGCCAGCTCTAGGAAGAGTCCTGGTGGTTCCAAACATCTTCCACTTACGGATGACGGAGGCCACTGTGCTCATTGGAACTTTCAGAGCAGCAGAAATGTTTCTGTAACCTTCCTTAGCCTTGTGCCTTATGACAATCCTGTCTTGAAGGTCTACAGACAATTCATTTGTCTTCATGCTTGGTTTGTGCTTTGACATGCACTGTCAACCCTGGGACCTTATATAAACAGGTGTATGCCTTTTCAGATCATGTCTAATCAACTGAATTTATCACAGGTGAACTCCAATGAAGCTGCTGAAACAAGCTGCTCAAGAATGATCTTTGGAAACAGAATGTACCTGAACTCAATTTAGAGCTTCACTGCAAAGGCTGTGAATACTTATGTACATGTGATTTTTCAGTTTTTGTGTTTTTTTTATACATTTGCAACAATAATAAAAAAAATTCATTGTCATTATGGGGTATTGTGCAACTTGAAGTAGTTTGACATGGTGTTATCAATACTTAAATAAAAGTCTCTCTTTCAAAGGTTACCCATGATTTTATGATGTAAAAGTGTAGTAAGTTTACAGCACATACAGGACAAGTCTAATGTTATATGCTTGCAAGTTCCATCATGGACACAGAACATATTCTTTTTGTCACCAAGTACAGCGAAAAGCAGCCCATACAGTCACTGAGTCACATATGCTATAAATTTTAAGGAGGAGTGTAAATATTGCAGTTATGACAGAGTTAAATGTGTTCAGATAAAGAAAAAAAAAGGAGAAATTTATTGATCACATTAAAATGACAGTTAACATGTTTGTATTCACACGTTTGCATTACTGAGAGCAGGAAAAAGACAGGCTGCACTGATAAGCAGTATCTTCATAATATCATTTAATTAAAATAAATGATCAACAAATGAATCTGTCTTGACAGTCTTTTCAAGTGAAGGCATTATCTACACACAATATGAAGTCCCAATTAGAAAAATACTACAAACTATAAAAAACTACTTATGAAAATACTTTAATCACAGACAAATCTAAATGCCCAACACAAGCAAGCTGCGCTCCAGACCAGTTCAGCTTGATAACGTATAATGTCTCCGACACCGCCTGTAGTCCCGATTAGCAACTTGATAGCAACCGTCTTTTTAAGGAAACGTAACCCATTTAAAAAATCAAGAGTGTTATGTAACCGATGTGTTTTATGTCGTAGAATAAAACGTGAAAGTATTTTGAGTTTGTGTTAGCCACTGACCTTATTTAAGTGATTTAACTAAAATCCCATTGAAAAAACCCATTGACTTTGGGACGAGGGAACCGGAACGGTTTTTGCAAGATCGGATACGTTTGCGGCTGGAGGTTAACGAGAATTATTTGTTATTTATGAAATTTTCGATTTATTGTATTTTATTAACGTCTACCCACACCCCAACCCTAAACCCAACCATCACAGAAGTGTAAAAACAGAAGTTGTACCGAGTATTATTTATCTTATCTATTAAATTACCCAATAAATTGTATTTTTAACCCTACCCACACCTAAACCCAACCGTCACAGTACAGTAAAAATATTAATTATTGTTATACAGTATCATAAAAAAAATGCCGCTATATTAATGTGTATATCGCACTTCCGGCCGGCCGATCTAGACTTTACCAACCAGAACTGCTAAAATGCTAACTCGCTTCCGGGTTTTTGCATACAAATTGACGTCATAGTTCCCCACGTCATAGTTCCCGCACTCTCCCCCACTCCACCATATAACCACATTGCAAAATCAATTAATTGTAGTTATCTCATGATTTAACTAACATAAACATGTTATTTTGGTTTTGATTGTTGTAAACCATGATTAAATACATAAGAATTTACATAGACTTATTATTACTTTAAAACGTTTCTAAAAGCTAAAATGAGATCCATAAACAGATAATAAATTAAATAATCAATTTGATCAACTTTATTTCCTGTAAAAATGATTCTTAGCAGTAATTTACCTTCTTACGTAATTTTCTTGTACAGTTATAATGCACACATCTAAAAGCAAACTTTCTATGGTAATGCATTTATGGTGTCTTGAATAGTGGCATAAATTATCTAAACTCACGTTTGTTTTAATATATTTACACAAATTTTATGTTTGAAACGACGTACATGAAGTGCATGTTCATTTCAAGCAGGCAAAAATAAGACAACCTGCCTGTTTCCCCATGTGTTCAAGGACCCTTCTCAAAGATGTCCATGCTTGCCGAACGTGAGTTAGCTTTTGAAGCATATTTCAGTGCAATTATGAAGTTTCAAAAAGTTAGTTGTCATTTTTGTAACTTTAAAGGCAAAATGTGTGTTTGATGTGGTTGAATGTAGCGTTTTAAAGTTTTTATTGCATTCTCCGCGTTTTTAGCAACTTGATTAGCATGTATGCTAGCAGGCGAGCCACCGTGGCTCTTTGATATCAGGAGTTGTCAAATAATTTTTTATATTATTCCTCAGAGTAAAAACCTTCCGTGACATTACTAATATAAAATGTTTTGGTGCAAACATAACAAGAAGTGAAACGCCTCATTAGAGTGGTAATTTATGTACAGTATAGGCAGCGTGTGTAACACATCTGTCATTATTTTCGTATTGATTCAGCTCGTCGTAAACAGAAGTGGTCTGTGGACCCTAGAAACAGCGCATGGAGCAACGACGAGTCCAAGTTTGGACAGAAGATGCTGGAACGCATGGGCTGGTCCAAAGGAAAGGTAATGGGCTGAAAAACTATGTTATATAATTAAGTTTTAAGTCCAATTTCGTGTATGAAGTGTTACGTCAATTTACAATTACTATTTAAACAATGGAGAAAATTGTCAGCCAGATGACGGATATGTCACTTGCCATGACAGCTGTCAAATTGACTCTCAGGCGGTTAAATCTGTTGATATTTGATATTCACTTCATATGTTATTATGCATTGTACATTTAAGATTATGAATACTGGTTCTGTCTTTTAATGTAAAGAAAGCGAGATTATTTTTTTTTCTGAAAGAGTTTCATGTTGATAAGTATTTGGTAATTCAGCAATACCTCAATGGCATATTTAAACAACATTTTAGAAAATTTGTAATGCAAAAATGCACAGTAGCAATAGCAGGAAACACAAGACAGTTTTGTAAATGTGGTTTAAGAAATTAAATTTATAATTGAATATTTATTAGTGTAATATAAAAATTATAACATTTGTAAATTTAATTTGATGCAATACCAAAATCATGTTTCATTTCAGTTGATTTATGCAGATTATATTTTTTTTGTTCTTGCATTTTGTTTCTTCATATTTCCATTTCAAAATGTAATGAAATTAAAGTCAGTTTAATCGTTTAATCTTTTATTTATAATTTTTTAATAGTCTAGTTTTATAGTCATTGAACGGTACTTTTTTGATGTTTTGCTTGTGTGGAAGCTGTATTTATAGCAGTTTTAGCATATGTTTATGTGGTTTCCCTGATTTTTTTTGTTGTTGGTAGGGTCTTGGCAAGACTGAACAAGGGTCTACAGAACACATCAAGGTTAAAGTCAAGAACAACAGCCTGGGTCTGGGCACCGCAGTCAACCACGAGGTGAGGAACCAATTATATTCAGCTTCAGTGTTTTGCTTTTATTTTTCACATCTATTCAGTCTTGTTTCTTTTTTGTGTCATTAGGACAACTGGATTGCCCACCAGGATGATTTTAATCAACTCCTTGCTGACCTTAACAACTGCCATGGACAGAACAACACGGACAGTAAGCTGAATTTATAAATAAAAGAAACAATGGGCCATTTGAGTTAATTTCCTTTTTTTGGTATCTGAAAGTTATGGAATTCTTCAGAATGTTCACTAGGTGGTGCTATTGTGATGTTGAAATGACTTGAGCTATGTTCTGTTGTCATTATTGAGTTCTATGCCTTTTGATAATTTAGTTGTACAAACATCTTATGTTAAAAGGTTATAAAATGTGTGTTTGTGTGGATTTTATTGTAATTAAGTTCTCTTGTAATTTCAGACCCTACACAGGACAAGGGATTCAGTTTGGAAGAGAAATCTAAGACATCCAAGAAGAGGGTCCATTATATGAAGTTCACTAAAGGTGAGCCATTTGGTGTCTCTTAGCAAAATTAGGCAACATAATTATAATTTTTTCTCTATAGTGATTGACAACATTTTTGATACAATCCAGACTCTTAAAATAACTTCACAGTTTTTTCACGTTTTAAAATGAGCATTGCTTTTCCCAGTACACAGTAAAGTTTAGATAGGATACACGACCGGCTGGAAGTGTGATATGCATATCATGAATATAGCAACATTTTTTATGAGACTGTATAGCATTAATATTTTTACAATACTGTGACGGTTGGGTTTAGGGTTAGAGTAGGGGTAAACATTAAAAAATACAATTTATTGGGTAATTTAATAAATTACAAATAATACTCTGTGCAACTACTGTTTTTACGTTACTGTGAGGGTTGGCTTTAGGGTTCGGGTAGACATTAATAAAATACAATAAATGAGGAATTTAAGAAATTATATAAATAATTATTGTGATTAATCAGCTATACTAATAGAGAAGACTCCAGATCTGTTTTTACGTTACTGTGACGGTTGGGGTAGGGCCAGACATTAATAAAACACAATTAATGGGAAATGTAATAAATACTATATATAACTATTTTTCTTAACTTCCAGCTGCAACCATATCTGATCTTGCAACTACCCAGGTATACACTTTTTACATTATTTAGGCTTGCATATATTTAGGCATTTCAATACTATAATTATAATTTAATTTTAAATGAGAAGAAACTGTTGCTAAAAGTTGATTAACTTTTTTTTTTTAAGTGTCAGTTTTAGTTTTTAGTTTTTTTTAAGTGTTAGTTTTAATTTTTAGTTTTGTAAAAGTTATTTTAAACAGTTTTATTTTCGGTGACTGACCTTTTCACAAAGACATCATTCCAATTGCTTTATACCTAGTCAGGTTTTTCTATTTAAGTAAGTTGGCGAACGGTTCTTTTTCTTTTCTAAAATAACCTAATGACGTGTAAATTTGAAAAACATTCATGCAGCCAACCAATTTTTTTTTTCTGTTTGATTTTTTACAAATTTCCTTTATAAATAAAGCCCCCCCTCATCCATCACTTCCTGTGTTCAGTAGCTGAACTTTGTATGCTTTGGCTGCTGAAGTAAAAGCTCACGGGTCACTGCTGCAGTACATCAAACTGTGCGGTCAACTTAACCAGAAAGCTGTGCCGCCCTGAGAACAGCCAGTCAAGAAGCTCATCATGTAGACAAACAAGTAATCTGAGTTTGATCAGGCACTTAAATGTTTTGTCACGTTCATTTGACCTCTGCGCAATGGCTCACATCCTTCCCAGCATGGAAAAAGCATGTTGGTGGTCTCTATGAGTGGGAAATTCATTTGGCCTTATGATGGTTTGACACTTTAGAGGCTGGTATTTTTAGGCATTGTCTCATTTTCCATGATGGATGTTTATTAAAAAAAAATGCCAGGAATGTTGGGAAAAACTCGCCGTCTCTTATCACCTGAGAGGACACCGTAGAAAACTGCTCCTAAGCTTGACTTCCTGTTTCCTGCGAGGAGCACAGGCCAGTGCACTTACTTCTCAAAATGGCCTCAATCAGCACCTGATGAGTCCCACAGATAACAACGCATGCCAAACAATGTTGTTGTTGTCTCTGTTGTTAAAGCCTTTGTTTAACGACAAAAAGGAAGAGCGTATTCTCAGTGGATCTTGTGTCTCAGGAGACGGGCTGGACATCTCACACACTCGATCTCATCACGATCCCCTTGTTGTAATTTGGAGAGCTCATTAACCTGGTGTCCATGACCTCAGCTCAACTCTGGTTGGTTATGTGCTGCCCTCTGCCTCCAGGAGTCACAGTTTGTGTCTTCCTGGGGTGAAAAAGCATCACTCAAACTCATTAGTATCACGGGTTTTTCCTATGCTAGGTTTGATTGACAGTCTATTGTTTAAAAAAAACAAAACACTTTGGTGTAGTTGAACCAAAAAGGAAGAATCTATTGTTGTGGTCTTTCCATCATGTAATTTCAAACCTGTATGACTTGGAAGACGTGCATACTTGGACGTTTTGTGAAGGGTTTGAGACTTTTTAGTAAAGTTTTCTGCTGTTAAGGCTTTAAAGCTTAGAAAAAAAATTACGTTGAGATTCACATTTGCCTATTTATCCATTATCAGCAGCTTCCAGATATACGGGGAGTGCAGAAGTATTAGGCAAGTTGTATTTTTTAAGATTAATTTTATTATTGACAACCATGTTCTCAATGAACCCAAAAAAACTCATTAATATAAAAGCTGAATATTTTTGGAAGTAGTTTTTAGTTTGTTTTTAGTTTGAGCTATTTTAGGAGGATATCTGTGTGTGCAGGTGACTTACTGTGCACATTTATTAGGCAACTTAACAAAAAACAAATATATACCCATTTAAATTATTTTCACCAGTGAAACCAATATAACATCTCATCTTTCACAAATATACATTTCTGACATTCAAAAACAAAACAAAAACAAATCAGTGACCAATATAGCCACCTTACTTTGCAAGGACACTCAAAAGCCTGCCATCCATGGATTCTGACAGTGTTTTGATCTGTTCACCATCAACATTGCGTGCAGCAGCAACCACAGCCTCCCAGACACTGTTCAGAGAGGTGTACTGTTTTCCCTCCTTGTAAATCTCACATTTGATGATGGACCACAGGTTCTCTATGGGGTTCAGTTCAGGTGAACAAGGAGGCCATGTCATTAGTTTTTCTTCTTTTAGACCCTTTCTTGCCAGCCACGCTGTGGAGTACTTGGACGCGTGTGATGGAGCATTGTCCTGCATGAAAATCATGTTTTTATTGAAGGATGCAGACTTCTTCCTGTACCACTGCTTGATGAAGGTGTCTTCCAGAAACTGGCAGTAGGACTGGGAGTTGAGCTTGACTCCATCCTCAACCAGAAAAGCCCCCACAAGCTCATCTTTTGGCTTGTTTCCACTGAGTGGTACAGTACGGTACGGTTCAGGTTGGTACGGGTAACCTTTATCAAGCTTGTTTCCATTACAAAGGGTACTCTTTTGGTGGGCGTGGTGTACTACAGAGAGTTTCAGTCAACGTCATTCTCACTCGAATAAATGTCTACAATAAAGCTGTACAGTTCGTTCACATTAATACTAACATTTCTATGAACATGATTTGATTATAACTGCAGATCAATGACAGTGTGACAGTGTCACAGCCTACTGTAACGTCTGCAATTATATAAAATAAATAAATAAATGCAACATATATGAACACATACAGACCCTTACAGTCTCCGATATGTTACCACTTACAGATAAACTGCACACAGTATACATTAATTCCTTATTTGAGTTCAAAAACAACACGCAACATATACAGTAGCCCACAGTCAGGGCTAACCTCTCATCTGTATCTGTAATCTTCACCAGCACATGTAGCCTCTGTTAGAGAGTAATTCCGTCATTCCGAGTTCATAATAGTCCAAAAGGTGATGATAAACATGGCAGTTTGTTCATGATTTGTTCATGGCAGATTGTTCAGGTTGCAGAAACTATTTGCTCCTGTGTTTTGTCGGGCTTCTCCTTTTTCCGCGCTTCACTCTCGCGTTTGTCCTTTTCTTTCTAAATGGATCAGATGTCAAAGACTCTTCATTAATCACACACGTTATTGTCATCAGCTCAAGAAGTTTGTTATATCAAATCTAGACGCGATTGCGAGAAAGCGAAAATCGCTCGCACTTTTAGACTTTTAGACGGCCTCGTAAAACAACAACAGGACATGGCAATTTCTTGGCTTTGTGGCTGTTCATCAAGACAACAACAAGGTTTGTTTTGAGCCCGGGTCATTACTCGTTATTATAATGCATATAGTTGTCTCGGCTGTGTATTTAAAAACATGGCGGCTCCATTATTTTGATTCTGGCTAGCTTCATGAGATCGTGACGTATCTCTGTAAACCAATCAGCGTTTAGCTGCGCGTGTAGCTCCACCTTTTGATACCCTTTCTCGTCTTTGGTACCCTTTCAAAAGGGTGCTGAAAAAGTGGGTCGGTTTGGTTCGATGCGCTTTTGACAGTGGAAACGGCTATAAAAGCGTACTGTACCATACCGTACCACTCAGTGGAAACGGGCCATTTGATGATATCAGCCCAAACCAGCACTCCACCTCCACCTTGCTGGCGTCTGAGACGGACTGGAGCTCTCTGCTGTTTACCGATTCAGCCACGGGCCTATTCATCTGGCCCATCAAGACTCACTCTCATTTAATCAGTCCATAAAACCTTAGAAAAATCAGCCTTGAAATATTTCTTGGCCCAGTCTTGACGTTTCAGCTTGTGTGTCTTGCTCAGTGGTGGTCGTTTTTCAGCCTTTCTTACCTTGGCCATGTCTTTGAGAATTGCACACCTTGTGCTTTTGGGCACTCCAGTGATGTTGCAGCTCTGAAATATGGCAAAACTGGTTGCAAGTGGCATCTTGGCAGCTGCACGCTTGACTTCTCAGTTCATGGGCAGTTATTTTGCACCTTGGTTTTTCCACACGCTTCTTGCGACCCTGTTGACTATTTTGAATAAAACGCTTGATTGTTCAATGATCATGCTTTAGAAGCTTGGCAATTTTAAGAGTGCTGCATCCCTCTGCAAGATATCTCACTATTTTTGACTTTTCGGAGCCTGTCAAGTCCTTCTTTTGACCTATTTTGCCAAAGGAAAGGAAGTTGCCTAAAAATTATGCACACCTGATATAGGGTGACCACACCTCTTCTCATTACAGAGATGCCATGCCTTTGTCTCAGTTTTTTTTCAAAATGCTCTGTTTTTTGCACTCAGAAACTCTGGGGTAATGTGGATGGAAGGCGTAATCATAGCAAAACTTATGCATTTTAAAACGAAAACATATTAGTGTTAACAGGGCCTTAGTTGTGTTTGATAAGGGTTCGAGCTGAACTCTGCAGGAAGGTTGATCTCCAGGAACAGCATTGCGCACTCCTGTTTTAGGGTGTATTCACACTTGTAGTTTAGTTCTTTTGGTCTGGACCAAAGACATCTTCAGGATTTCCTCTGTCAAATACAAATGAAGATCTGCTGCACAGAAACATATTACCAGCAGCCATATTTATCTGTAAATGACAGCATCGTGACTTTGAGAAAGAACAGGTATGCTTCGGTATTGTTCTTATATAGTTGATTGTGACATCGTGCCCTGTTTTTGCTTCAAAGGTGACTTCACTTGCCTTTTTTTTTTTCTCGATGTTAGTGTTCACACTTACTCGAATGAACCGTACCGGTTCGTTTGCTTTAAACCAGACCTGCCAAGTGTGAACTAATTCTGCTGAAATCCTCATTGATTATAATCTATATTACGATAAATAAAGACCCTGTTCTCTCTGTAATTTGATCCGTAACAGTCTGTTTGAGGTTTTTGCTGCTTTGAAAGTGGAACTTATATGTCTAACCGACTTTAAAACGGCAACCGTGACCCTGGTTGTTAATGGATTTGTAGTTTGTTGTCATGTCAGTTGAAATGCTGTATCATTGAGCTTGGGTTCGGCAAGATTCCCTGTGAAGCCTTTTGTTGATTGGATCACCTTTTGCTGATATTGGTTGCTCTGTAACCCATAGCAGGCCTCACCCTTTGTACGTTTCCTGAGTACGCCCCACCAAAGCTGTTGCCAGGTTAAGGCCTTTAATGGGTTTAGCAGAAATAAACTAGTTACATCTAATGTTTCAAAATGTGCTGCTCATTGCAAATGTAAATACTTATGTTAGACTGAGATTATTCAACTTGGTTATATACAATTGTATACAGTCATGAGTTAGACGTTTTAGAAGGCTTAGATGTTATAATCGCTAATTTAACTAATATTGTTTTGCTTACAAAGTTCAAAAATACAATTCAAAAGGAATGATGTAAAATTATTTACATTTACAATATATCTTTGTCTATTTTACTTTTATTCCTGCTGGATTTGCAGCATCATTACTCCAGTGTTTATGGTCCACATGATCCTTCAGAAATCATTTTACTATCATAATTGGCTATTTATAAAGTATATATATATGATATAAATGGTGAAAAGCTGCTAAAAAGCTTGGGCTACTAAAAATGTTTGTTAAAACTGGGAAATTTGTAAAATTCAGAGTAAATGTAATTACTTTGGATGATTTTACTGTCACTTAGTTAATGCCCCATGCTAAATGTAGTAATTTATTTCCAGAATAAAACAAGATAAAAAAAATATAAAAAACATTTCTCCAGGTCATAATGTTATGTATGAATATTTTTTACAAACAAATGAACATATAATTCAATATACACCCATTTTATGCTTTTATATAATTACTTAAATATCAATAATAACATTATTAAAAGGTCTAAAACTTTGACCATAATATTAGGACCATCTGCTTTTTTGCCTTGAAATGAATGTGGGGAGTGTAGTGATGGTGCATCTGCATGTATTTGTCTTAGTCTCATTTTTTAAGATGTTTTGTTCTGATGCTTTTGGAAAAGAAGCAGACTGAGACCCGCTCTAGACATGATAGAGGTAGCCGTGAGGTTGCTTGTTTCAAAGATTGATGGCTTTCAGAACTGGAGAAAGGCACCAGCGTCTCCAGCGCCCATCTCAGACACAAGCAGCGTAAACCAGTAACCCAGATTTAATTGGCTGCCCATTTATCAACTGATCCAGTATTTCTTGATGCGAGTTGAACTGCAAGCACTTCATCATCTGAGTGGGTCAAGCTGTTATACAGATGAAACGAACAGTTTTGGACCCCTTTATTAATAATTGACCTGATTTCGCCTGAGAATCATATCAGTGCATTTCATTGCTATTTCCTGCTCTGGCGGTTAAAATAACACCCCCTCTGTTCTTTTTTTTTTTGTCACCTTCACTTCATGTTCCTGAAAATTCTTTTTCCGTGTTGGTTTAATTGCAACCGAACTTAACCAGGTGTCTTATGAGGCAGTCAATTAGCATTTCGCTTGTCAGATTAGCAAGTCGATCTGAAAAAGCCCCTGTGATTGCTAATCTGGTTTGGCCAGAGTTCTGTCAGTCGTTGCCATCGCAGCAGTGACCTTGCTGCCAACAGGATTTCATAACCTCATGTGCACTGCCAGACTATACTCACACTCCTTTACGACTTTCAGGCGTTTTGAAGGGGTTTTAAAGAAGTTTTTTCTTTGGCCATATATAGTTAGCACAATAACAGAAAATGTTGCCTTTTTAAATGACAACAAAATATCTGTGCCAATGAAAATCTTCTACAGATGTGTGAAAATGCCTAATTTGGTTAGTTACAGAAAATATATACATCATTGGATTTTTTAACCAATGTTTTTAATCAGATTTTTCTGCTTAAGTTATTTATTTAATTGCTCCCAATACATTTTGTAGTAATTAAATATTTACTTTCACAACAAGTTAGCTGCTTAAAAATTCATCTAACTATTTTCAGTTCACTGGTTGTGGTCATGTTTACACAACAGCAATGTAACCAAAAGGGCTGATATTATTATTATTATTATTATTATTATTATTATTATTATTATTATTATTATTA
>CAIGQZ010035027.1:1810571-1833948 GCA_903798205.1 Danio tinwini
TATTATTATTATTATTATTATTATTATTATTATTATTATTATTATTAATTTTATTAACTCTTGCTACTTAAAATTACAGATTTTATAGCATCTTTTCTCAATTTGTTGCAATATTTGTGACATTTGTCTTTAAAAACAGAATATTGGGAAATTTAGAGCAATAAATTATATTTATATTGTAGGTGGGCATAGATAATTTTTTTTTTATCTCGATTAATCTGACTGTAAACTTGGAATTAATCAAGATTAAAACGGCTTATTTGAATTCTGCCGAAGGCATTTAGAATGCGTGCTACCCAAATAATGTCTAAAAGTAAGTCTTTGAGAACGGGTTTCTCACGCCAGGTGGTGCATTAGACCAGGGGCTCATCTTCTGTTTCCAAAATGCATCACAAACTGCTTGAGAAACTGTTTTACTATGATAATTGGTGGTGATAAATAAGTAGTGTTCAATTAGATGTACTTGTGTTTACTAACTGTTTATTCAGTTAAACATACATTTTTAACTGTAGGCCTACACAAGCTCAACAGCGATATTTTTATTTATTTTTGATTACCTTCAACTAAAGTCATAACTAAACTAATCAGAAATGGAATTAAGACATAGAGTATGCATATTAGTGGCATTATTAAAGTAAACACCACAATCAAACTATTACTGTCGTGTATTTTCTGACTAGATCCACACACGCGGCTGTCATTAAAGGAACACACACACACACACACACATCTTAATTATATTATTATCTATTAAGTAAAATAACTAGATTACAGATGTCCATGTAGGCATAGTCAATAGTGTCTGTGAAGTAAGTGAAAGATCCAGATGGGCATTCTGCTGATTTGATTTAGAAGGGCGCTTTTTTGTCAGACGGCTCACCGGTTTGACTTTCATTCACCGTCATTCATTTTAAAAAGCACCCGGTCCTTTTATTTGTATATATTTTACTCGAACGCAAAAACTGTAAATTTGCCTAATAGTTAGGTATGGAGCTAACATTAATCAGATTCACTCTAGTGAACTGCATCCATGTTAGCACGTCACATTTGATTTGGTAATTTTACAGTAGGAATACACACAGGTTCGAAGACTCGTTCTCGCCACCTACAGTGCAATTCGGCCAGGTATACATCCGCGCTAAAATATCAAGGTGAAAGTCATCATAGCTTGCGTAGAATAGACCCAGTTCCCAACCCAACTTTGAGAATAGATTAACGACAATATTTTTTTATTTATTGCCCGATAAGTCTCGTGTTAACGCAGCACGTGAATGCCGATAACGGCTCACCACTAATTTATATGCATTCATGTTTGTGCTAATATTGCATAATATTGTGGAAATATAATTCCTCTTTTTTTTTCTTTTTTTTAAAGATTTATTTTTGGCCTTTTTGCCTTTATTAAGTGGATGGGACAGTAATGGGAGACAGAGGGGGAGAGGGTAGGGGACGGGAAATATTCTCGAGTCTGGGTTCGAACTCGGGACACCCTGAAGTGCTACTGCACCATATGTTAGCGTGCTAACCACTAGGCTATTGCGCCGACTATAATTCCTTTTGCATTTGTTCACCAAATGTATATTACATTTACATTTTATATACAAATAAAACTGAGCTGCTTTTTGTTCCGTATTTTCAATATAAATCAAATGGGCCATTAAAAGTCAGAAGTATTAAGCAGCCATATTAGTATTTATTCCACATTAAAATGAAACTAATGTTTGAAAATAAATACATTAAATAAATAAAATAGTCGTTGTTTGGCTATTTGAACACATTTATGGAAATGATGCCACTCAGTTAGCATGTGTGTGAGAAAAAGTGCACTCTTATGATGTGAAGTCTGTTAGAAGATTTGCATTTGATACAACACAGCCTAATTTAAACAGACTTTGGCTGAATGTGTGTTGCGATTTTGTGTCACATGACACTTCACTTACTGGATGCAAAGTGCGATTAATTTCCCTCTGATTGAGGCAACATTTTACGCAGCATGCTGTCTCTCTGCTGGTGGTAAAGTGCTCATTTGAGGGATATACAGAGAGATGAGATGAATGACTTGAGGCTATATTGTTTGTTTAATAAAAGAACAAAATATAGACCTGTTCTGTAAGAAGGTACCTTAAATGATTTCTGTTGTGATCTGGAGTTATGTAAAGAAAATATAATTTTATTGACTTTAATTTGAAGGAGGTGGGGCACCCATTCTGTAATGGTAGAGTAGAAACTATGATGTGCTGCCAGTGGCTCTGCGATCATGTCTGTTTTAATTATAGTGTGTGTAATGTGCGTCTCTGCTTTTGCTTGTAATAGGAGTTAAATCCACACTTTGCTGATGAGCACTACCAGGTTGCTACTCTACATTGTTATATGTGTTCGTTTGGGCTTGCTTTTAATCTACACTCATCTAAAAACTGCAATGTATGTGCATGAGATCAAAAAAATGTAAAGACTTTGTTTTCTGTCCCAAAAATGGCATTGTGCAAATGAACTGGCAAACCATTAAAGTTTCCAGTTTTGGGCTGAAAATCTTGTTTAAATGGCTTCTGAGTAACTCATACTGAATCAGATTGATCTGGTTCTTGTTCATTTCACAGATTTTAAAGCATCATTACTTCTCTATGAAACACCAAATGGCCTAGGACCTCAATACATTACAGATATGTTTACCGATACAAACCTAATAGATCACTCAGATCATTAGGATTAAATAAATTAGAAATTCCAAGAGTTCATTCAAAGCAGGGTGAATCAGCCTTCAGCTACTACACCCTGCTGTTGGAATCAGCTTTCAGAAATGATCAGTTGTGCTCCAACATTGGGTATATTCAAATCAAGCCTGAAAGCACATCTGTTTAGCTGTGCCTTTACTGAATGAACACTACATCAGACAGATCGCTCTAGAATGTCTTTCTTTTTTTCTTTCTATTATAACCTGTTTTAACACATTTTTATCATTTTTTTTGTATCTGTTTTTAATCATTATCATCTTATGTAAAGCATTTTGAATTACCACTATGATTGAAATGTGCTATATAAATAAACTTGCCTTGCCTTAATTCAGTTAATCAACTTAAATCAGACTAATTTCTCAACTTTTTTTTTTCCTCGTGAATTGGAACATTTTGAAGTTCAGCTCTATGATTTAAGCAATCCAGTTATTCTGTTTAACACGCTGTTTTATTGGTTCATCACAACCTGTGTGTTTTGCAGTATTCTGGTCTTCAGTTCAGCTCACTGCTGGTGATTTATCATGAATCAGACTGATCTGACTCACAGATCATAGATCAAACTGATCCACTACTTGAGATTCACTTGCTTCCTAAAATTAAATGTCTGGTACATGTAATGCATGTGTAATATAAACTGGTTGTATGGTACATTTGCATCATTTCATAGTCTAGTCCATATTTAAGAATCAAATCAGTGCATGATACAAAATGTTCATTCTTGATTGGGTTAACCCTAACGTTTTTATTTGGCACTTTCAGTTACACCCAAAACTAACCCTTTGTCAGTTGATAGATCTTTTTTCCAAAAGTAAAAAGGTCATTTTTGGGCTCCACTTGATGTCTTCTGTGATCAGTGGAAAGCTTGTTCGCCCTGGCCTTTTGTTTAGACTGCTTACAGGATACCTTGGTTACTTGAAGGCAAGGTCTCCCCTTTGAAAGGCACGCTGAAAAAGACCCTAGAGCAATAAATAAGTGAGTGTTATCAGGAGCTGCTTGGAGGAAGAGGATGCAGCTGTACGCACAGGACTCGCGGCTGAGACGGGCGCCCAGGCTCTCCTGGAGCCTTTGAGCTGCTGGAAAACGGGAGGTGTGAGGTGGGGCCGCTCCTGCACCATTTGTTTTTCCTCAGCCGTTTCATCCCCTGCGACCACATAACGTGCCCTCTTTTACCTCTAAACCTTTCCTCTCGGCAGGAGTTCAAAACCGTCCTGTGACCCTTATCCATTTAAATCAATAGTTTACACAGTCGAACGCCACTGGAAAAATCTCCATTTGTCAACAGGTTGTGACCGGAAAGGTTTCCTTTTCATCTCTCCAGACGTTTGTGAAATGCATAATAAACACGTTTCTGTTTTTAAATCGCGGAGGAATGATCGATAATGTCTTTTAAATGTGTATTTGGTTGTGGGTGTCAGTTTGGCAGAAGTGTGTGCAGGTTGAAATCACCCCCCGGCTCCCCTCATATTGAAGCAGAACCCAAATGTTTACACAAATGTTCTATTGTGTGGAGTAATGTCAAAGATCTATAAAAAGTCTTCAAGATTTTAACCTTTTCTCACAGGAAAGGACCTGTCCAGTCGCAGTGAAACAGACCTGGCTTGTATTTTTGGGAAACAAGCAAAGCAAGAAACCAAAGACCGAGATGAGGTAAGCAGTGTAACTTGGCGAAACATGTATTTATTTACATTTATTTATTGGTTTAAGTAGGGTTGGGCGATACAGCAAAAAAATTATCACGATATAATGTTTCATATCATTCGGTATAGATGATTATTGAATATTTTTAAATTTTAGGATTTTTTATTTATTCAACTGCTTTATTTTAATCTACCAACATTATTGAGGCAGATAGTTTAAATAGTCAAAAACAAAAAAAATAAACATCTCATCTCTTATGTCTTATAATAAAATAAACAAATGTTTAAGAGACTCTTAAACTTGATAGATAAATGTTATAAAGTGTGTGCAATAGTAAAGTAAATGCTGAACAATCAAAGCAAACTTTTAAGGTAGATCAAGGTCTGTAAGGTGTCAATAATGATACAGTAAACCTCAAACTCTGTAAACAAAACAAGTTATGATAATCAAATCTGAGCTTTCAAGTAAAGGAACCAACCATCATTATTCAAATACATATTGCAACTTTACAAATTGTGAAGTTGATTGACTATATTGCCCCCTAAGCTAAAAAAACTTTTTAGATGAGGAGCTAGTTGCTGGGATGCACAGTAAAAGAAACCAAAAAGCCACTCTGGCGACATCCTGAGGTTGTGATGCTGGAGCCCGTTCACATATTTTATCTAAAAGCACGAGCGCATGGTTTCCTTCACCATTTTCAAATACGCTTTGCGCTCGCGCTCCCCTGGTGACCATCCTAACTAGGCAACCATCAACCGTTTTCTTAGAGGATGACAAACCGACAAACCATTGCTGCACATGCGCACCACTTGCAGACCATGTGTGCATCTCCCTATTTACGCGTGCAACCCGCACTCCTTGATTGGACATAACCCTAAGCTTATTGGCATTCCTTCCAAGGCGCATGCTCAGCAAGCACGTTTTAATAAAACTATAGCGCTTCATACCAAATAAAAAAAAATAAATCATTTTTGACTATGGTGTTTGGTCAATAATACGGATATCGTTTTAGCGGCCCAGCACTAGGTTTAAGTGCAATCATCAGCAGTCATAGCATAATGTTTATTGCACCAAGTCTCTCCTTTTTTTGTTATAGTACAGTAATATTTACCGTTATTGGGTGAATTTATTTTTTTGTCTGCAAAATCCAGTCATTTTGACTAGAGCAGGTTTTGCAGTGTTTTTTCACTGATTTGCAGTTGACTGACATGACTTGGTTACTTGTAAGTGATATTTATGTGCTTTTCCTTTCATGCAGCTCACGACTGACAGTATTTGATAAAGCATTTTAGGTTTACTGCTTCCCACAGGTTTGAAATGTACTTGCTTTGGTAATCGGATTGAAAACAGTTAAATTAAACACAGTTGAAAACAGTTGAATTAAAAAAATCCACTATTTCTCTTATATGCTATTCAGGAGCCATGTGCACCCACTGACAGGTCAAATCTGCTTCTCTCTATCTCTCATTCAAGTTCAGGTTGTTTTATTGGCATGACATGTTGTACAGTATCTCCAAAGCATTTTAGATGTATAAAATATTCAATATATTGACCATCCAGAAAAAGTAGTAAAAACAGGCTATTTGAGTTGACAGTTTGACATTTGAGTTGATTACCCATTGCTAATGGTGTATGAATAATCTGCAAACAATTTAGATGTAATTTTGTCCTCTCAGAGTATTTAGTAAAGTTTTTTTTTGCGTCATTTAGATTAAAGAATTAATTATTCAATGTCTCTTTTGCTCTTGCAACTGTGTGCATAAAATTAACAACAGCTTAGAAAACCTGATCATTTTAGTAGATTTAGAAACCGTGGCCGAACTCAAAAAAGTGCAGAGCACGTGAGACTGTCTGTGGGAGTGTTGACCGGTCTCGCAACCACAGAACGAGCAGAACGAAATGTGTAAACAAGAAAGGAATTTCCACTACTTAGGCCCAATCCCAATTCTATTTTTGTACCCCTACCCTTTCCTCTTCCCCTTGGCCCTTAAAACGAGTGTGAAGGGGAAGGGTTTCAAAATTTACCTGTAAGAATTGGGACAGCACTTCAACACCTGCACACGTCATCTTACGTCATTGCGATCTCTTGCTTCATATGAGATCAGACGTTGGCGACTGCTGTAGTTATTCCAGTTGTGTTATTTTTTGTTATTTATCTTCAGGAAATCATTAAAGGTATATATTATGTTATCATAATGATCTAATGTGGCAATAAGATCGTAACTATACTGCGCATTTACAACGTGGCCATATTCATCCACGTAAACACCAAAAACAACATTAACATTACAGCAGACACTGTAAAAAGCTCATTCTCAGCCACTAGTCTTTTCTGACAGGGTATTCGAGTGTCATCGAGTGTCAGAATGTTGTGGGACTGCTGTACAGGAGTTATTATTGGGTATTATAGATCGGGAAATTTAGCATTTTTTATTTTAGCTTTTTTTTTTTATAAAAGCATGACGGTAAAACATGAACGTGGTTATGAATATATTAAAACATCAGTTTGTTTGTTTGTTGTAAAAAATGTGTAGTACTGACAAAAAAAATACTAATTTGTGGCTTCCGGGGAGCAGTGAAACTGCTGCTCGTGCATTCTGGGAAATTTTCTTATCCCTTGATTTCGAGTGTGGTCCTGAAAAATCTTTGTTCGAAGGGCTATTCACCCTTTCCCCTTAGCCCTACGCCTTCAAGCTAAAGAGAATTGGGACACCCCTACCCCTTCACATGAATGCGCAAAACGAGGGCTGGGGGTAAGGGGAAGGGCTAAGGGGTAAAATTGGGATTGGGCCTTAATCGATCGCAGATGTTTGGTTATATTGGGCGGATACAAAAAATATTTAAAAGAATGATGATAATAATAGTCAAAAAAAGTGTTACAATATATTTGGGCAGCCGTTAATATACCTGGATGGCCCACCCAAATAAAAACTATGTGTGGGAAACACTGAGTGTTGTAATTTTAATGTGCTAATTTAATGAATAAGTTATGGAAAACATTAACGCATTAGTTTTTAACGCAATCACACCCACCCCAGACTCATGTACAGTAGGTCATTTTGCATTTCGTACTGATGATGCCATGCAGTCTAAAGAATGCAATTATATGTATCTAACATGTACAATATTGAGGCAAAAAGTCAAATTGTATCATATGATATAATTAAGCAATGTCACATGAGCAAAACACAGTATTGTATGGTTTGCTGAATTTGTTGGTCTTTAAACCACTCTGAAACTGTTGTCTATTGTTCTCAATGAGCACATTGTATTCAGAATGAGTGTTTATGTAAATAGTTTTTTTTATATGGTCAAAATTATGTAATTTTCCATGGCGATCAAAGTTCTCATAATATCAATGGTCGCCACAGTGGAATGAACTGCCAGTTCTCTTATTATTTAAGAATTAAATTACATTCAAATATTTTAAGCATTGCAATTACAAAATGCATCTGTTTTTAATTTATGTGTGTAATATAGGGGCAGCACAGTGGCCCAGTTGGCATTTCTGTGTGGAGTTTGTGTTGGAGTGGGTTTTCTCCAGGTGCTCCGGTTTCCCCCACTGTCCAAAGTCATGCGCTATAAGTGAACTGAATAAACTAAATTGGCCATAGTGTATGGTTGTGTATGTTTCCCAATACTGGGTTGCGGCTGGAAGGGCATCCGCTGTGTAAAATATATGCTGGTATAGTTGGTAGTTCATTCCACTATGGTGACCTCTGATAAATCAAAGACTTAGCCGAGGGAAATAAATGAATGAATGATATATTATTTTTTTATTTATTTGTGAAAAGTTGCATAAAACGTGAGGTGAATATATCGAGATGTGACGGAGCTATTGCAGCAGGTTGCATGTCACCTTACTGTCCGGCCCACTTGTAAGCACCACTGACCTCTGCTTTCATGTGACCCGCTCGCAGCGAGTTACAGGCCGATAATGAGCCGTGTCATAGCGTGCAGCCTGACTCCACACATGAGTCACTGTAGGCAGGGATCCCACTTAAATCCCCTTAACGGATTTGCACCCGCTCTCTCCTCTTTTACCCCATCGTCCTGTCAGCTGCCTGTGTGGTCAAATCAGGTAGTGTATTTCTGATGCGGTGCTAGTGGGCACGATCAAACTGCATTCCCCCTTCATCTCTCAGGTGCATGATGGAAGTAAAAAAAAAACAAAAAACTGAATTTCTGATGATCCCTTCAAACCCTCCAAACTTGTAGAAGTTGGTTGGAAGGGATTATTTAGTGGAGTTTTTGGCTTGCATGGCTCTAATAGTTAGTTCAGTTTGAAGGTTGTACTACCAGCTTTTTTTTTGTTTGTCTACCTTGAATTTGGCATTGTAATTTTATCTTTAAATAAGAGGACCTATCATTTGTTCATTTTATTGTGATGTAAATGTACAGTGTTATTGTGGTTTAGTTCTTGGTAATCTTCCGCAAGGAAATACAAGGGCTTGCAAAAGAATAGTTTTAGGTGAGCTTAGGTTTTAAGCTTTGGCTCGTAAACGAAATGTCGCTTCAGAGCTGCTTTGCTGTTGTCATGACATGCAGCACGTGGCTGCTGTGCAGAGACAGTGTTGTGCTGTATGTTGATTCCCATTCATTGTTATAAAAGCTGGATATTTAGGTGTTTCCTTATCTACCACAGTGTACAGTATGTGAATAAATGGAGGGAAAAACACAAATATTAAATTATTCTTATACTGTTGATGATTTTAAACTATTGTTTGATTTTTAATCGGGTGCACAATTCATTTTCAGCATCTATTGCAATGTGAGAATCTGAAATAATCACATCACAGGATTTGCACTAGCTACATTTACATCCACCTATTTTTATGTGCATTTAGGATCAACTTTTTATTTGATAAGTGCATAAACTACGGTGTAAACACTTATCAAACTAATTCCAGTATGTGCATTAAAAAAGGTCATATGATTTTATAAGAGATCATGTGATGATAAAAATGTGTGTAAATGGACAAACCAGCAGGCTGAGCACCCTGTAAAACATCTGAAATGTTCTTTTGGTCACTCTAATACACTGATATTAGTGTTATTATATTATTAATTACCTCCCGAATTGTCAAGAGTGTCTTCGTGTGTCTTCTGTGGTGCAAGTCCTCTAAGTAAAGAAAAGATTCACACAGTTTTTTTCTACTGCAGCAAATTCTGTTTTTACTGTTAGTATTTGCCACCAGTTAATCAGGAAGTGACAATTTTGTTCACTTTCTTTGACTATTTTCAAACGCTGCTTTATTCGGATGTCTTATATGCGATATTCCTGTTATGCGCATAAATTTAATGGCTAATGTTAAGTTGGGATTATAATAATCAGGCACCACAGTTCAGAGCCCAACACTGCTGCTTGTAAGAGTGTCAGAATTTTCTCTGGTCGTCCTGCTAACGACCCTGTGCTTTCACATCACCACCTCCAAGAGCACCATACCATTGGTTCTCTGACTATTGCAGATGAAAACAGGTTTTCTATTAAAATAAGCCAATTAAAGGCTGTTTGTGTTGTCAGGCTTTTGTGTTCTTATGTGCTAATCTAATTTCAACATGCTGTTTTATTGGAAACGTTTGCTATCCTTGGACTTCATTACAAACTGGGAAATCAGCATGGCAATAACCAGCTCCTGCTTTCAATTTGCTTGGGAACTACTGTGGTCGGAACCAAAGTTTATTGGACTGTATTCCTATAGGTTGCATCATAGCTCATTACCAAAAAGTTGACCTGATTTCAACTGTCCTCGATGACGCACATTATCCAAAACATGCCACACCATTTTCGTTGGAGCTCCCTGCTGGCTCCCATTGAAAATGAATAGCATCCAGCTACTTTGACTTCTCTATCTGGCGGCTCTCCTCGATAATGCCTCGTTTACACTCAGTGGTATTGTTCAGTTCAGTAAAGTTGGTTTGAAAACCAGGTTTGTGTTTCCACTGCCAACCGTGACCTTTTGGTAGACATGGTGTATGCCAGAGCATTGATCAATGTCATTCTCACACAAAGAATAAATCTTGTGTTTTGTGAATTTAAGATCATTATTTTAAATATAGACACACAGCAAGCACAAGCAAATAGAGAACGCGACACCTCTTGCAATTTCCACACATTTTTAGATGCCCTGGTAAACAGCAATAGAGGATATACAGCAGATTTTGTTCTTGCTTGGCATATGGCTTTTTGTTACAAGACAAACATGCGCCGTCACTGTTTTATTAGGAATTCATGTCTCTGCTGTGTATTAAAAAATTGTGCTTCCTGTGTTGTTGTTCCCCTGACTTGTTGCACGTGTTGTTTGAAAATTCTCTGTATGGCAGTAGTCTACATCCCCTCCTCGCCTTATGGTACTTTCACAGAGAGACTGTCACTTTCCAAAACCTTTTCATTTAATGTTGCACGCTGGTGGTATGATCTTTGCATTCCCACACGGACTGCTGATTCACTGGCATCATTCAATGCCTCATCACTTCCACGATCACCTGAACCCCTGTGAACAAAACCAAGACCCCTCTTCTTTTCCCCACCCCACCACACGGCAACCCCCAAATATTATTAATTTCGAAGTGTGCTCATACAGGTTAGTGAACATGACAAACCACCTGTAGAAAACACACTTTCATCTCTCTAACACTTTAAGAGAGGCTGTTTCGTTCTCAGCGTTCTTGGAATTGAGACTTGCATTCTTGTGGAGACTGGTCTTGCTAAGACAGCGAGAACCGAGAATGCAGGCTGTGAGAAGTGAGATGCGTTCTACCCTAGTTCCTCCTGATGGTCACATGACCTTCACGTATTTTTAATGGAAAATTATTTAAACATTACAGCATTCACACAACGATTTATTGTTTTTCCTCTTTTCACAATATATACTATGCATAAAGACCTTACACATATACATTGCACAAATACAAATAACACCGTCTTTAATACGAATTTCAGCAAATAAACACCCTTGTGTTTATGCCTTTTTTAAGATTTTCATGTTAATGTTTACTTTCACCGTCTTACTTAGGGAAACTCCTGAGATAAATAAGTTATATTTCTAAACTTTGATAATAAATCTATATTAAATTCTAGCTTCCCACCTTCTTTATTCGGCCGCAGTGACTTCTGGGACTTCTCGAGTGAGTTTTGCACTCAAGTCTCCATCGATGCATCCTCTATCAAGAACGCATCTTGAGTTTTGGAACTGAACATTGGCAGTTGCTGATGACATTAAGCCCTGCTTACACTGAGATTTCAGCCGCAATTTTGTCATCTGAGACAAATTTGGGAAATCCTAAAAGATTCCTGAAATCCTGATCTAAAATCTGTGATCTTTGATCGTTAGTTTGACATGTTCACAGACAGCCGCTTAGTGCCCGTTGCGATCAGATTTTCCCTCCGATGAAGTTCTGGCAGTGTCAGAAGATTTCAGACACTCTCCTGCAGAGTGACAACAGCTGCGTTGAGCGTCAATCCAAAAACCAATAGGAGCACCAAATTTAATGACGCGATTCATGCAACAGTTCAAATGACCGCAGTGAAATGTCAAAACTGTTTTTTTCTTCCTGGTTTTATTATTGAGGCACGCTGTGTGCAAAATTACCGCTACAGATTGTTTACGTTTGCTGTGAGGAATCCTTTGTGGCATAGTGAAAGTGTCGCAGGTGGATGATGTCAAACTCCCGGAGAGATTTCTTCTGTGTTTGTCGCGTCTTCATTGACATTCAGTCTTGCATTATGATGGCTGAGATCATACAGTGTGACATGAGAGCCATGTTCGTGCAGTCTGACATACTACAATCGTTCAGGATTATAAAAAATCTCTGTGTGAGCCGGCCTTTACAAGAGGACGCAAGAATGCTTAAGAATGAATATTGAGAAACAGCCAGACACTTACATCAGTTTTGCACGTTTGCACCGGATACATTCTTACAATTAGCATCAAAAAAACACTGCATTTATGAAGTGTGCTTCACACAGTTGAGTGGGCTTGACAAAGCACCTGTAGAATCATTTTTCACAGAACCCTCCTTACTCTAGCAATTCAGAGCACAAACCATTTTTTAGAATAATTAGCACTTCTAGTGTGTGCTGCCTGTTCTTTTTGAACCGCTGAATGCCTTCTCAATTGCAAGTTTTTTTGGACAAAAGCGTCTGCTAAATGAATAATTGTAAATGTAAATACTGTGCAGCTGTGATTCTAGCTCCACCCTTTTAGTACTATTCTGTTGTACAAGGGCGGTTTCTCAATATGCGTTCTTCAGCGATCTCGTGTTCTCGTGCAACATCATCAGCTGCCAAAGTTCAGTTCCAAAACTTAGGAACGGAGGACGCGTGAAAGTTCCCGGACGTGTTCTTGATTTCAAGGATGCACCGATGCAGACTTGAGCACCGAACTCGCTTTAGAAGTCCCAAAAGTCGTTGCAACTGGAGGTGGGAAGCACAGCATTTTATATAGATTTATTATTAATGTTCAGAGATATAACTTTGTCTCAGGAGTTTTCCTAACTAAGACAGTAAAAGTAAACATTAACATAAACACAATAAGGGTGTTTATTTGCTAAAATTCATATTAAAATCTGATTTATTTGTATTGTGCAACGTACATTTGTAAAGTCTGTATGCATAATATATAGTATGAAATGGGGGAAAAACAATAAATCGTTGTGTGAATGCTGTAATGTTTAAACAATTTTGGATAGTTAGTTGAATATTTGGGATGACAGATCTGAAATAGAGGAAGACTTGAAGGAAGTATTATCTAATTTTATTTATTTTTTTGCTCTAACAAATTATTTGGGCAAGTACCTGTTTGAGTTTGTTTAGTTTGTATTCTAGTTGCTAAGTGGCGGTGGATATGGAATTACCCAACAGTGTGCTCATTTGATATTGTGAGTGCTTATGCAACATGCTTATGGTTGAAGAGATTCAATAAAAAATGTTTTAAATTGTAGGTGAATTAAATAATCTGAAGTAATCATATAAATAATAAAAATAAAGTATTTGATTGTTTTTTTGTTTTGTGTGTTTGGGGGGTGGCATAAAAATGTATACAACACAAAGTTAAAATCTTTTGAATTGAAGTGTTATGTTTTATGATAGTGTCTTATGCTCACTGAGAAAATTTGTGAAATATGGCTTAAAACAAGTTTTCTTTTTGAATGTCTTAAAACATTTATTAGTTTCAGATTCATTTTCAGCATTATTAATCTAGTCTTCAGTGTCAAGATCATTTAGAAGTCTAATATGATTAATTGGTGGTGATTTCGACAATGATTTTATAAACTTGATGAAGAGTGATGAACAGTTTATTTTAAATGCAAAGAGCTTTGGCAGTTAATAATTTACACACTTTATTTTTTTTTCAGATATTTCGAGAGTAATCCAACTTTTTTTATTTTCTTGACCCTTTCATTTGACAACAGTCACCTCAGTGTTCATGTCATAGTGCTTTCTGACCTGCAACACATACATGAGCTGTACTCGAAGACCCCTTCGAAGTGCCTTTTTTTACTGAGAAAGCAGTACAATAGCATCGGCTCATGCTTCTCTTGAATTTGGAAGTGCCGGCAGTGCGCTAGATTTAAATTTTTTTTCTTCTGCTAATCGTTTTGTTGCAGTTTGTTATTGTCCTACTCTGTAGGGACTTCATCGACCGGATTGAAAACCAATCTGAACAGGCTCACAATGGCATCCCAGGAGGCCGTGTGGCGAAGGGCTGGTGGCGAGCCCTGTAAACGCGGGGCAGTTAGGCCTGCATAGGAAGCCAACAAGGGGGCGTTATTTATGTGAGCATTGTGTGCCGATACGGCCGCTGGAAGATTTTTGCCTCTGCTCTTAGAAGCATCCTGTGCTTACAATAGGACAACGTGGTGCCCTGCATACGCTGGATTGTAAATGCATTAGTCTAAGCGAGGAGACGGTGCCCTCCACTAATGTTGGTACTTTTGTTTAATATGAGGAAAGAAGGCTGTGGTAAAAATATCTTTGTTTAAAATTTTGCTCAAAATATTAACAAAGAAATGCTCTAATTGAGGACCAGTTTTAACCAAAAATTAAAACAGTTTGTTTAATATTTGTGCCAAAATTATTGGCACCCCTATTAATTCATATGAGATAAATGTGCAGTTGACGTGAGAATGATTAGACCCCTGCATTATTTATTTTTTCAAAACTTTTGTTTAACAGAATGATTTTTTTTTAAACACATTTCTAAACATAAATGTTTTAATAACTGATTTATTTTATCTTTGCCATGATGATAGTGGCATAATATTTTACTAGATATTTTTTAAGATACTAGTATTCAGCTTCAAGTACAGTTTAAAGGCTTAACTAGATTAATTGGGCAAGTTATCGTATAACAATGGTTTGTTCTGTAGATAATAAAAAACATATTGCTTAATAGGGCTTATAATATTGACCTTAAAATGGTTAGTAAAAAAAATTAAAACAACTTTTATTCCTGCTGAAATAAAAGAAATAAGTGTTTCTCCAGAAGCAAAAAAATTGTGAAGAATTCCTTGCTCTGTTAAACATCATTTGGGAAATATTTGAAAACAAAACGAAATTCACAGGATGGTTAATAATTTGACTTCGACAAGTAATTTCTTATTAATGATCAGGGCTTTACATTAACACCCGCCAAATGCGGGTAAATTTCAGCTCTGGCGGGTTAGACAGACACCTCCACTAGCCACTTTTGCTGGTTGGAAATCATTTTTAAATTGTAGTTTTCTTAAAAGCAGGGTTCGCCAATAAGCATGGCCCAATATTCGTTCAAATGTGATCTTGGAATCGAGAAGCAGCATGACTGACAAAAATAACTGTTCGCGCGAACAAAACAGCAAAAAAGAAGTTAAATACCGAACTAGAGGATGATCACTCGTGCGCACAGGTGATGTGATGTTAAAACAAATGACTGTTAAAAAGCGCGCGTGTGCCTGCCTGTTTACTTGCGCGAAGCAACCATGCCTAAAGGAAGCGCAACTGATGCGATCGGTTCCCTTTAAAATAGTCTTGACAAAGAGCGATGATCGTGCACCCACAGTCCTGCTGCTTTCAAGAGCTCAAGATAAAAAAAATAAATACACATTCTTTTGTAAGCAGCAGGGGTCACTGCTTTTATTTTAATTACTCTTTGAACAGATTATTAAAAGGCCTATATTAACCGTATGTTTCACCTGCTTTCTTTTGTTTACAGTTATTTTTGTTATTATGGTTTAATCATATTTTTTTACAATAACATTGCTTTAATGGGAAGATTACTCACGTTTATGTGTAATTAATTGGTGATCTGGGACTTTTAGCCAGGACAAAGTACTGTGCTTATTTTAGATACATGACAATAATTATTTTTGTTAAATGTAATGTTTTGTTGAATTAAAAAGTGCACCTATACAGCTATATTTTCCTTGTTTTGACACATAAAAAAATGTGCCTAAGAAATACTTATTTGGCATGATCAGAGATAAATTTGATAAATTCTTAATTTTGAGCTCTGAAAAGTCATGTGAAATAAACTGATTGCATTGCGACAACCCATTTGCTCATGCACACTGAGAAAGCTAATACACAATACACACAAGAAGTCAAATGAATGAGAAGGCATGTGGGCATAACACCACAGCTAAATCAAGTCATTTTAGCAAGTCAAATTTATGCATATAAAATATATTTTTCCAACAAAAAAAGTGTGGCTAGTGAAAATAGAGAGTGGCTAGTAATGTTGTAAATCTACTAGCCACAGTGGCTGGTGATCAAAAAAGTTAATGTCAAGCCCTGTTGATGATGTACTTGTTTTTTGGTGACTATGAACAGGAAATTGTTCAACTTTGACCTCGTGTTTTCAGGGGTGTAAATAGAAGGGAAGGCACAGGCCAAACTCACTCCGTCATTTATCACAATGGAAAAGACCAAAGAGCAGAGCTGTGATTTGCAGCAAAAATGTTGTTGAACTTCACAAAATGGAAAGTGCCATAAGAAAATGGCAAAAACACTGAAAATGCCAAAATTATTTGGAAATTCACTAAACCGGAAGTGTTTGGAATCAATGGTTTTTGCTGTCAGAAAAATGTCTGAACTCATCTACATCACTAAGCATCTAAATTGGTTTCAAGAATTTCCTCTAATGCGAAAAACAAACTCAAGCAGTTATTTTTTATTATTATTATTTTTGTTCATGTTAATCAAGAGTACCAATATCAGTGTAGGCCTCTATAAAATAGATGTTGTGCATGTCTGATTTGTTGTGCATTATTCAGTTAGCGCTCATGCACCATGCCGATCTCACTAGTGCTGTGTCTTGGCGGCTTCACTCCCACCTCCTGCACCAGGGGTTTTCCTCCTTTCTCTCAGAGCTTCCTGCCGGAGCCTTATCTCTTGTCACAGTGCTCTCTGACATGAACATGGGAGGCCCGTCCAAGTTGCCACTGATCTCATTACCTTGATTTAAGAAGCTGTTACAGGGCTGCGTATGTATTTTGTTGGTTTAGTATTGTGTGTATGTGTGTGTGTGTGTGTATGTTTTGTTGACTGTGGCCCTGATTGGAATTGGGTACTTTTATAACCCTAGTCTACATGATTGAACAGTCACCTCTTCAAGGAAGTTTGTCGTACATGGAAAGCATCTAAATAGCTTTTCCATATTTTTGTCCAAATTCAGTTGACACCTCTTTCACTTGTATAAAAATGCCCTGATTTTGATGGACACTGGACTATTTTGTGGTCAAAAAGGTTGTTACAAAGACATCCACCCTTTAGTGCGGCAGTAGTTTATATGCCAACAACACTTGCTAGGTATAGTTTGATCAACAATAACATTAAATGACAACAATAAAGACACTGTTGAATGATCACAGCAAGGTATTCAAAACATTACAGCATATTATTTAATTGCTTTTATTATGTATCGAAATTCACTTGTATATTTCATTAATTAGCCCATATAATGTAAACAAATTATTGTGCAATATGTTTGTTAGAAATATCTATAAATGGTATAATTAAAATAAATGTGTTCATTATAGAAAGTTACTTGATATTTGAGTTCACTTGTTTGCATTTTTGTTTAAGTCAATTTATAATATATATACAGAAGTCAGAATTATTAGCCCCCCCCTGTGCCCCCCCAATTTCTGTTTAACAGAGAGATTTTCAACACATTTCTAAATGATAGTTTTAATAACTCATCTCTAATAACTGATTTATTTTATCCTTGCCATGATGACAGTAAATAATATTTTACTAGATATTCTTCAATACACTTCTATACAGCTTAAAGTGACATTTAAAGGCTTAACTAGGGTAATTAGGTTACTAGGCAGGTTAGGGTAATTATGTAAGTTATTGTATAACGATGGTTTGTTCTGTAAACTATCGAAAAAATATATAGCTTAAAGGGGTTAATAATATTGATCTTAAAATGTTTTTAAAAAAATTGAAAACTGCTTTTATGCTAGCCGAAATAAAACGAATAAGATCATATCAGACATATCATATAAGATCTTATCAGACATATCATATAAGATCTTATCAGACATGCTGTGAACATTTCCTTGCTCTGTTAAACATAATTTGGGAAATATTCAAAGAAAAAATTCGAAGGGGGTCTAAAAATTCTGACTTCAACTACATGCACACATAAAAGACTTAAAAATTCAAATCTCATGTAACACCCCCCCCAGCAACTTATTTTAGCTATTTAGGTTAATAAAATGTTGCTATATAAATTTTTGTTAGGGGTTACATATCAAAGATCAACAGGCTCCAGATAGATGTTTATATATAAAAAAGCACCACAATAAAATTAAAACATTACATTTTTTTAACCGTTTACCACAGTATACAGACATTTTATAGACTTGTTGTCTTAAGGAAAGTGTCAGTACTTCCATATCATACACCTCTTTTACAATATCAAGCCATTCGCTTACAGATGGAGGATCTTTCTTGAGCCATTCCATTGTAATGGCCTTTTTGCTAGTTGTTGGTAGTGTATTAAGAAGATATGCATAGTTTTTTGGTATTTTTGAAGAGTAAATTCCCGGGTACATGGTTTTAAAATTACATTCCAGATTCAATCCCATTATTGCATTTATCTTTTTATTCAAATCTTGCCAATAGGTGTTTATAATATTTCAATCCCAAAATATGTGGAAATAATCAGCCAATACATTTCCACATTTTCTCCAGTATTCACCATTTTTTTTAAATCTCTAGTTTAAAAGTATTTTATTTTAGGTGTCATAAAGAACCTGATTACATTTTTCCAAATAATTTCCTTTAATGAATCAGAATTATTTAATTGGTGCTTTTATGATTATTATTTTTTCATTGGCCCATATGATTTTTAATGCACTGAATATATAAAATATAAATAGTCCTTTTACCACCTTTGTCTATATTACAGCAGTGTTAGTTTGTGTTCTCTATGCTGCTTCCATGTCATTAACTGTGCATAAAACTTCATGAGCGTAGAATCTTGGGCTTAATGAGCATTAAAAAAATTAAAAACTATTATGTGTATAGATATTTGATTGCCATCAGTTTATGCACTTATACCTGAAATTAGCTCTCTGCTGTTATCACTACTATCTCTATCTGTAAATAGAATTGAGCACAAACACTCAAACAATTAATCAATTGCAGCAGACCTCTTAAGTGTGCTGAGGCCCCCTAGTGGGCCCTGGGCCCTGCTAAAACTGACAGCTGTCATGAGCATATTAGAGCAGACATTGTCTACGGCCTTTATCTCTCAGCGACACAGAAAAATCTACTATCGCTATCGCTTTTGGCATTGTTTTTTTTTTTTTTTTTTGGTATTTCCCCAAACATAGTCTTGATCACATCTCTTCAGTATTTGTATCTTTTTTTTTTTTTTTTTCAGTATTTACTCTTGATGTCTCTCTTATTATTTGGTTCCCTCCCCGTCGCCGACTGGTTCTCTTCTCGGGGGCCCTAGTTAGTCTGTAGGCTAGTGTGTACGCAGTCATGAGGAGTGGGTGTGATTTATCTCCCTCGGCCCCTGCACGGCCCCCTCCACTCCGGCAAGCCCAGAGGAAAGAGCAGAGTCTGCTTGGTTTTTGCGAGGCCCCAGCATTAGCTGAAATAAACCCTCCTGCTGCTGGTGAAAAATGTCCTGTGATTGGCTAATTAATCAGTCAAAAGGGGAGCGTCGCGGCCTGTGACTTGAGGGACCCGAGCAGGCGACCGCTGAGGGCCCACTGATAAATGGACTCCCTCCTGCTTCATACATCAGTGAAACTTAGTCATTTTTTACCACTGCTCTTTGCGTCAATGGTGGATCGCTAAGGCCTACACTTATATATTTCGTGTGAAACTCCATCTGTGTGTGTGTGTGTGTGTGTGTTAGAGACAATTGTCTGATTTGGTCGGCGCACTTTAAATTGCTCAGTAAATATTGTCTATTCAGCATAATGTCCATATCAAAGTTTCCGTCTCAATATTATCTGTGTCCCAGATTTTTCAGTTTGAAGTCAGGAACAATAGACAATCACGTTGAAAACTGAAATGATAAATTTGATTTCTTGTGGTTTAATCCAAGTAAGTTTTTGAATGATTTGTGCTCCTTTAATTTTAAATATATGTAAATAATAATAAAAAATATATATTATTTATGTTTGTGCAATTCATTTTAGGCTAAAAGAGATCTATTGCTACTTGTTGCTGGAAGTTCCCAATGTAAAATTCAAAAATTAAACCCAATGTTTAGGATGTATGTAATACTTTATATTCAGGAATGATGCATTGATTAAAAACACTGTAGAGATATTTTTAATGTTAACAAATATTAATACATCAAATAAATGCTTTTCTAACTTTCAGTGCATAATAGAACTTTTTATGTAATCTGATCTCATCTATGACAAAATAAAAAAATGATAATAATAAAGCACAAATCGGCATATTAGCATATTTTTGAAATTCTGCATTAAAGTACAGGATTAAATTATACTTTAAAAATACGTAGAAAACTTTTAAAATTAACAGTCTTTTTGTGATAATTAAGTAGTCCAGCTTCAACCTCATACTTGTAGAATGTACTATATTTACAGTGCTCAGCATAATTGAGTACACCCCATTTTGAAAATGAATATTTTTGTTCATTTCTCAGTGAATATAGGCAATGTATTTTGGTGCATTTAAACAAAACAGATTCATTAAACCGATATATTTATTAAAATAATATTTTAGTCACCAAACATTTAGAAATTGAAGGATAATGCAATTCAATTCAAGCAAAATATTGCAAAAAAAAATAAATTCTTCCTTTTTTTTTTTTTTTACATTTAAATTGGCAGTACTCGTTTTTGCACTGTTATCGTAAGTTATTTTGCTAGATAAGCTCTAGATTTGGCTTCAGTGCTGACTAATCTAATGCATATGCAGAAATGTAATATTGTATAGCTTACTATTAAAAATATAATTTAAAAAGATGGATTTGTGAAGTGTACTCCTACATGCTGAGCACTGTAGTTATAATAGTATAATTTGTACTTATTTACATATCTTTACTTATTTTTAAATAGATATGTTGGTTATGTTTAATAAAGAACATTGCGTCACTCTTATTCTAATAATTTATTTTATTTGACGAACATAAGGCACTTTTATTTTTAAAATACGTCCAGTAAAAATTATTTGTATACATTAAGTTGCGTTCTCAAACAGACTAATATAAGCTTTTATTTGTGTATTCGTGTCTGTGTAATGTAACATTACTAATATACATTTTATATAATAATATTAATAATAATAATAATAATAATTATTATTATTAAGTATGTGGTGAGCCGGTCTCCATGGCTCCAGTCAGCCAGTCTGCCATCTCCTTTGGCTGTGCTTTTTTAGGGGTTGGCGTGACCCCATGTGGCCTCTCCCACTCCCACGCCATCTACAACACAAAGCCCCGAGTGCAGAGACTGGCACCTGTAGCTGCTGTGACTCACCCACGCCCGTCCTCATGAAGGATCGCTGGCCGCTCCACTCAAATGAGCAGTCCAGGCGCAGCGTTTGGCAGATGTGGTGAAGGGGGCGCAACGCTGCCCTCTCATTGGCCGCATGGGAGTCGCTGGTGGGCGGAGCTCAATGCTCAAATGATGCTGAGGAGGCAGAAGTTAAGCTCTGAATATGCCAACAAAGCTGATAGAGGGCCAGTAATAAAGTGCTGAGTTTTGTTCAACATTTAATGTATTATTACTATTATTATTATTATTATTATTATCAAAGTTTCTAATTGTATTATATTGATTAAAAGGTTGATTTTATTGCCCATATACAACTATTAAAAAAATTACTCGAACTGAAGCTAGATAGAAGATAGACTGTAACTCTGAACTATATATTTTTATATAAAATATGTACTTAATTAGTTCATTTATTCATTTACTAATATACGGAGTTGGTTATTTTCTTTTTTTTTTTCTGTTCACCAAGGCTGCATTTTATTTGTGTAGAAAGTAAAATTTTATGTACAATTTATTATTTTATGTTTAAATAATTCAATAAAAACATCAAAAAAATTAAACCATAATAATAATATTAATTATTATTATTATTATTATGCATTAATATTACTACAAATAATGCTTCTACTACTACTAATAAAAATAAAAATAATAATAATAGTAAATTATTGTGATAAAATATCCAACTGCCTCTAAATTTTGAACGGTCGTGTAAGTTAATGTTTAGCATTGAGTTCTGCTGATTATGGTGTTGAGATTTGGCTGGCAACGTTTCCGAGTGTTCCCGCGTTATTGCATCATAAGCTGTATGACTGCATGTTATGACTAAAAGACCCAAAGATTCAGTTGGGTCCAGACAGCAATGCAAACTGGCACGTTGTAACCATGTGCTCCAGCATGTTTAACTTCTCTGCTAATGCAGTAACGGACGCCCGTGTGCTGCTGTTCAAAGGCATGTTTGTTTTCAGGCGGGAGAGCTCTAATATGCTCTCAGATAACATCTAATTGCCTCAAACAAAAGCGCGGCCTCCCTTGCGCTGTTGACAGGGCTACAGGATAATGAAGAAACAGACCAAACTGACTGCCTGCTACAGGCCCTCCGGCGGCTGGCTTTTGACTCCCATGCCAACCCACTGACACGTACAAATTAGCGTGAAAATAAAAGTGGAGTTAATGTAGCCATGTCATGAAGATCTGTCATTTTCCACGTTTAAGTGCTATAATTGGGTCCCCAGTGCATCTACAATCCAGAATATGTGAAAAAGGACAACAATGTAACTGCGCCGATTGTGATTATTATTTTTTTTTTACTTGGTCAATACCATGGTTTTCTTTTGTTAAACTAGCAAATTAGCAGACTCTGATAGCGGTCAAATTTTAGTTATTTTTTTATTAGAAACCAAAAGAAAATAAGTGTTTATTTTGCTTTGATCACAGGCTGAATCTGCAGTGATTTTCAAATATTGGCAACAACTGCTCTTTAATAATTATCCACACAAATGCTCGCTGCCAATAGAATTGTAAAAAAAAAAAAAAACAATTCTCTGAGCAGAAAAAAAGTGTTTGGTGTGATCTCACCCGTATCCTCCTCTCCATCATTGTCTGACTATAGTTTGCACATGTAAGCCTTTAAACTGTTACTGGTCATTTCTGACATTTTGACTGCGTATTATTTTCTGAAGTGTCAGTATATGTCATGTACAGCAGGCTTCCCACGGTCATGGAATTTTCTGGAATGTCATGGTATTTTAAAAAGGTCTATTTCAGACTTAGAAATCAGGGAATTTGTTAATGTTTTGGCCAAAGTCATAAATAGTTTTTTTGTTTGTCATTTAAAATTTATAAAAAAAAAAAATTCTGTACTGTGTTTTTATCATGTTCCGCGTGTTTTGCCTGTTGTTATGAGTGGGCTATTTTTTCACTACCTTTTTGTACCTTTTCCCACTTGGCAACAGGTGATCAAATGCAGTCACAGGGCTTTACAGACATGTTAAAATACTGTTGGTGTATGTATGTATATATATATATAT
>CAIGQZ010035027.1:1843948-1857694 GCA_903798205.1 Danio tinwini
GTACCATATTGCAGTCTTTAATCCCTGGACACTAGAAGTTCTCATTGCTGACGCAGCATTTGCAGAGCTAAACTAGCGTAGTCAGAGCGCTGTGTCTCTCTGCAGTGAGGAATATTACTTTCCTATTATAAATTAGGGACTCTCTGACATAGCACAGAGTGGGACAAATTAGTTGCAGTTTTCAGCAACAAATTCAAGAGTGTTGTCACGATTTGGCCTTTTTTTGGTTGGTAAGACACATTTCAACTTTTTTTTTTTTTTTTTTTTTCTCACCGTCTTGTCTCCTGCAATGTGTTGGCGTCAGCGACGATGTCTTGTTCTTTGGTTTCCTCATCTCACAGCCTTTTGAATGTCCGACGCCCCCCCTCCCCTTCAAGACCCAGCCCTACACCCGTCCCACACGGAGCAGGAAAGAGCTCATAGCTCCTGCTGCAAGGCCCTTATCTAAACGCTGCACACAGTTCAGGGAACGCATCCTCTTCCTGGGGCCTCCATCTGCCAGGAGGAGAGAAAGAACGAGGGGAATGTGAGGCAGAAGAAGCCAGGGAGAATGTTCGGTGGGCCATTTTTGTGGTGTTTACACCCTCATTAGGACGTCCAAGCGCAGTCATGAAACCTGGACTTGCGTTATCTCCATGTCAGCCTTCCTGCGCACTTGTTTGTTTGTGTGCATGTATGTGTGTGGTATAACCTGATCCCGGCTCAGCACTGTTGAGGGAATGCTACCAGCAGCACTTCTCTCGCACATTACAGAGATAAGCCTAATGGAGGTCCCCAGGCGCTGAGATGTAGCACCACACACACACACACACACTCTCGCACTATCAGCAGCTCTCCGATGAAGAGGATTTCCCCACTCGCTCCATCTCTCTTCCTCTTCTCCTTCTCCCTCCTTCTTTCTCTCAGGAGAGTAATTTCACGGTTGGCTCCAAAATGCCCCCCAGTCGTTTCTCTAAGTCCCTGCTACATGCTGTCAGCCACATCCCCTCTGAAGACCCCTTTCAGTTTCCCTACCAAACTAGAAATATAGATTTATTTTTTTTATTTTTTTGGAGGGGGTTTAAAGTAAGACTTTGATCAACTTTGTTTTAATGACTCTACATCTGCAGTTCTCCAGTTTCCCTCTGGGCGACTTTCTAACTTTTGAGCGACCTGTGGTTGCAAGTCATAGTGACCATCTAGAAAAGTGGTTTCTAAACCTAGAACCTGATGTTGAGTGTGTCTATGCTTTTAAAGCCCATCAGAATGATTACATCAGCTTGCCAGTAGAGACTCCAAGATGTGAAATGTGTTTAGACAATCGAGAGGTCCCTAAACCCTCTATAATATTAAAATGTTTTTGTTCATATGATGGTAAGTCAATGTCGTATACAATGGATAAAAACACAGATGGAATCATCAAATTTTATCTTAAAGAGCCCCTATTTTGCATTAAAAAAGGTCATATTTTGGTTTTAGAGGTCTCCAACAACATGCTGATATGCGTGCAATGTCAAAAAACACTTTCATTGTCTTATAATATGCATTTATTTTTACCTAATTATCCCAACGACTCCCATATGAGTCATTCAGCGATTCATTTGTTCCCAAACTGCTCCTTAGGTCGAAGCTAATCTGCGATAATTGGTCCAATGACCCAGTATGTTGCGATTTGGTCAACTGCGTTCAGCGCGAGACAGAGAAATGCCCACCATGGCTACAGTATGAAGTAGCAGAAAGTATGTGTGAGCCCAATGCAGGAACGCAATAAAGTAAATAAACTTTAAAAAAATTAAGTAAATAAACACAAGCATATTACTCTACTCTTAACCCTAACCCCAAGTAATAACAATGACACACATTCAGTATTAATCCACAAGGTTGGCAGAAGTTGAACTATTTTGAAAATTGAGTGCACCGTGCATGTGAGGAGCAGCTGATGGTGACCATAGCAAAGGCAAACAGCAGAGGCTTGCCAGTTCAGAAAAGCATTTAAAATTGGTAAAGGAAGAAGCACGCGTCACATTTTTAACATAGTTTTAGACGCGATATGTGAACAGCCCTATACAGATTTAACCTGAGAGATACAGTACAAGCACTGATCTATAATAGATACATGATCACAAGCTGCGCGGGGCGATTACAACTTATAAGACACAATAAAACACATATTTGGCAAACTACACAAAATCGAGGCAACAATTTTAATCATACTTGTTCTGATCCGGAGGAAGAAGAAACTGGTCCATTTGAACTGTAAGTTACTGGCAAAGTCTCTGTCAAAGTCTGACAGAGTCCCATAGTCTCTGCTGCTCCTTCAATAGAAATTGGCGGGCGAATCCTGCATTGCAGCGTAGGTTATTGTATCAAAAATAAAAAAAATTGACAGGAACAAACACAGCACTAGGTTGGCAATACTGTGGTATTGTTGTGAAAATGAACTTTAACCTTTTATTCCCCACAGCCGAATCTTCAAGGCTGATGGCTTTTTATTTGCATGTTGTTTTTTTTATTTTTATCATCAACATATTAACAATGTTACTATTAAAGGTTAAATGTTACTGATTTATACTTTTGCGTCAAGTGCACGCGTATGCATCGGTGTAGCCTGCACGTGGTTGCATATCCCTGACGCGCACCTCTCAAAAAATGTAACTATTCGTAATGACGTGTAGAGCAAGCTCTGTAATTGGTCGGCTTGGGTAGCTGTGATGTGCTTGGGCGGCGCTAAGACCTGCAAGCCCAATGGAGCACGTGTTTACACGTGTCAAGTCCTGTAAAGGAGTTCCAGATGGAAACTTTTGTTTTGTGTTTACCTATTAATGTTGTTGCACGTCCGGCGGTTCCTGCCTTTGAATGAGCGAGTTTCAGCTACTTGTACATTAAGGTAGCGTTCAGATAAAACAAAACACCAGCAAAGAAACTCTACACAGAGGAACATAAACTACTGCCAGCTAGCATATTGAACGTGTTATTGCAGAGCAACACAAACAGTACGCAGAAGTATAAATGCACAGCTATGCGCAAAGCAGGCGCCATGGGTCACACTGATCACTTGACGCAAATGCACTTTAGGTGTCTTGAGTACGAGTCCCAATTCATAGACCTTTTCCTATTATAGGGGTCCTAAAGTGTGGATATGGCACTGGGAAGTGTGTGGAAGAGTGCTTTGAGTTTACAAAACTATAAGCCACGAATACCAGCTGTGTTGTCACCTTGCATCACATGTACCTGGGCTTAAAAAGTTGCACCCTAATCCACCATGAAGAACCAATGGCCAACTACGATTTGCACCCTCTAGAGAAAAAGAGCTTTTGGCACTTTCCAAATTGATCTACTTTGACTTTTCTTTCTCTCCTGTTGTGAAGCTCAATCATGACAGACCTGCGACCCATCAGTTGAGAACCACTAATCTAGATGCACTCTACATGAACACTGATAAATCATCGCAAATGCACAGGTCTTGAACTGTAATGTTTGCAAGCACTGTTTATATAATTTTTTTCAAATTTAGCTCTGAAATGAAGCTCAAGGCATTTTTACTGTTTATTATAAGCGTAGACTTCTTTTAACCTCATCATGTTTTTTTTTTTTTTTTGCGTTTGTTTGTATGCATGTTTCTTGGCTTTACAAAACCATTGCAACCTCTTTTTTTTTTCCCCTATCTAGTCGGTTCATACATCTTGTGAAAAATGCTAGTTTTAGTGGCGTCTCTGGCGTGATGTAAAGCAGTGGCATGCTTTAGCGCAGGCTTCAGAGCAGGTATTCTTCACTGCAAATCATTATGCATTGAGGTGGCCATTAGCAAAATGAAGACAAATGGGACCGTGATAAAGTATTGGAGGAGGACGGTTTCATCTAAAGTGCTCCTCTGTGGTCTTTCAACATGGTCACACTAGCTGGGTTTCCATCACGCTGTGTTAATGTGCATTTTGAAGTATCGCATGAGAAATGAGTGATGAAAAAGTCCAAAAACCACGTCAAATCGAGTATAAAATCTTTTGCGAATTGTCTTAAAGGGTTAAATATATGAATACTGGGGGAGGGAAACTCATTTACTGAATAAAAAGATATAGTGAACATTTATACCCATTATGCTTGCCTTGTTTACTGTTGGTTACTAGGCAACCAATACTATAGTCACCAACTCTAACAAATGATGGAAAGTGCCTAATTAGTATTTTGTATTTTTCTCTCTCACTTTTTTCCTCTTGCTTCTGCTAGTGTCTTGCTGTAGGTCGTCTGTTAGTAGTGCTCAAGTTTGTTCTAACTTTTAATGCTCATAATCGCTGTTTAACTCTCACTCATCAGGCAAGTTTTTCAGGAATCAGACATTTACACAGTGACATGACACAACACACATGCCTTTTTTAAGTTTCCTCTTTATTGACATGACAAGAGAATATTATACAACTCAACATAATCAGGGATCATTTTGAGGAAACTTGAACAGTTGGATTGACATAGAGGCAATGTTTTTATTTATGAATTTATTAAGTCTAGAGTTTTGTAAACTCTGTGATGTCATTAGACACTTAGGACAAGTCTCAACATGACAAGCTGTTGACTGACAAGTGTTGAATAACATGCATACAGTGATGAAGGGGTGTGTGCAACATGGTGCTTTAAATAAATTGAGGTGTTTGTCCTGTTCTTGCCTAACTGACACACTCTCTTTTTCTCTCTCACTTTTGAAATATGGGCCTTTTTTATTGTTACTAATAATAACAACCATATAATACTGCTAATAATAAATACTATTACAAATGTATTAAATGTTTTTATATTAATGAGGATAGTAGTTATGATTATTGTATATTGTTTTAATAGCTAAATACTTTTAAAACAGAAAATTTTAACACTTCAAGTAACCTTCCTGCAAAGCTATACACTACTTGACAAAAGTCTTGTCGCCTATTCAAGTTTTAGGAACAACAAATAATAACTTGACCTCTAGTTGATCATTTGGTATCAGAAGTGGCTTATATAAAAGGCAAAGGCCTCTAGATTACACTTAATTTAGCTAAATAAAATATGTTCATGCCTTGATTTTTAATTATTTAATTAGGGACAGTAAGGTCTGACTTTGCCTAGACAAAAGTCTTGTCACGTAACAGAAATAATGTCCAGTATAGAATATAAAGTCATGGTGCAGTGGAAAAAGAATAAATATTGTGTATGACTCTCATGAGCTTGAATGACTGCATCTTTACATCTCTGCAATGACTCAAAAAACTTATTAATAAAGTCATCTGGAATGGCAAAGAGAGCATTCTTGCAGGACTCCCAGAGTTTATCATGATTCTTTGGATTCATATTCAGTGCCAATAATGTCTGGTGACTGGGCTGGCCAATCCTGGAGCACCTTGACCTTCTTTGCTTTCAGGAATCTTGATGTGGAGGCTGAAGTATGAGAAGGTGCACTTTCCTGCTGAAAAATTTGCCCTCTCCTGTGGTTTGTAATGTAATGGGTAGCACAAAAGTCTTGTGATGTTGCCATCCACTCTGCAGATCTCTCACACGCCCCCATACTGAATGTAACCCCAAACCATGATTTTTTTTCTTCACCAAACTTAACTGAATTCTGTGATAATCTTAAGTCCATGCGGGTTCCAATAGATCCTTTGCAGTATTTGTAATGATTGGGATGCAGTTCAACAGATGATTCGTCAGAAAAATTTACCTTCTGCCACTTTTCCAAATGATCAACTAGAGGTCAAGTTATTATTTGTTGCTCTTACAACTTGGATCATTGACAAGACTTTTGTCAGGTAGTGTAGTACTGTATAAAGTGTTAAGCACGAGTGTAAAATGCTGTAAAGTGTGGGTGCATTAAAATAATGCCACAAATAGATTTTATTTATCAGTTAACTTAGATGAACTAAGTTAATTCAAAACGGCATGAACCCACTTTTCCCAAGTTTAACTTCAAATGTTTGCTTGGGTTTGTGAGAGGTACATTTGGAGGCCAAGGCATTAACTGAAATTTAGCAGATTGTTCCTCAGACGACCACTGCTTGATTGTTTGGTGTGAGATTATTTGATTTATTTAACAAGATGATTCCTTGTCCTGTTGCAATGAATGGGGTGCACTTAATCTGCCACAATGTTCAAACACCTGACATTTGTATAATACAGTCAATACACATTGTTTATAGACTTATTTTTGTCATCAAATAAATTAACCATAAATTTAGGGCTTTTGATTAATTAATTTCATATGAATTTTGTCAGAAAACCTCATTCAATCACATGCTTTCAGATTATCCAGCCTTTATTACACTGAATTGTAGTTTACTGACAAGCTACGCATTTATTTAAAAAAATTTTAATTGATTTAATCGGATGATAATGACATTAAGGCCCAATCCCAGTTCTACCCTATACAATATTATATTCTTCCCCTTACAACTACCCCTTGTTTTGCACGTTTCTGTGAAGGGGTAGGGGTGTCCCAATTCTCTTTAGCTTGAAGGCGTAGGGCTAAGAGGAAGGGGTGAATAGCCCTTCGAACGAAGCTTTTTCAGGACCACACTCGAAATCAAGTGGAAAGACAATTTCCCAGAATACACCAGCCACAATGGCAGGATCGCTGCACCCAGAAGATGCACAAATCAGTATATATTTGTTGTCATTATTATGAATTTTTACAACAAACAAGCACATGTTTTAATATATTAATAACCGCGTTCGTGTTTTACTGTCATGCCTTAAAAAAAAAACTCTAAAATAAAAAACGCTAAATTTCGCTATCTATAATTCCTAATAAGAACTCCTGTACAGCAGTCCCACAACATTCTGACACTCGATGACATTCAAATACCCTGTCAGAAAAGTCTAGAGGCTGGGAATGAGCTTTTTACAGTGTCTGCTGTAATGTTAATGTTGTTTTTGGTGTGTTTACATGGATGAATATGACCACTGTGTAAATGCGCAGTATAGTTTCGATCTTAATCTATAACATAATATATGCCTTCAGTGATTTCTTGAAGATAAATACCAAAACATAGCACAACTGGAATAACTACAGCAGTCGCCATCATCTGATCTCATATGAAGCAATAGGTTGCGATGACATGTGCAGGTGTTGTAGTGGTGTCCCATTTCCTACGGGTAAATTTTGAAGCCCTTCCCCTTCACACTCTGTTTTAAGGGCCAAGAAATAAAAAAAAATAGAATTGGGACTGGGCCTAAGATTAGTGTTATGACAGCTGTTTACATAGTTTTCAGTGAACTACAGCTATGTGTAGTAAAAGCTGGAGGTGAAGTACCACATATAATAATAATGTTTTTACTCCAAACTCACCTCATAACTTCAGTCGAGTGACTGAAACTACACCTTCTCATAAATGATTCCATAGTCGTGCTTTATTAGTCTTGCTAAATCAATGGAAGTGGTTAAATCTGTTTATTCAGCAACCGCTATTGGGGATTTCCTGGGTTTCTTCTTCATGGGTGTATGAGAGCGCCCTCTGGCTTTCGAAGTAGGTTAACTGTTGTTCACACAACTATACTTCCATGACAAGATGTGCATGACAGTCAAAGCTTTGCTCAATGCCATTTGTAATTTTTATTTCAGTTAATCCCCCAGCCCTACATACAGTAAAGTTTTTAGTCTTCCCCATAACATTTGCTTGTCCTCGTGTTTGTTGTTTAGGGGAGCAGTGGCTCGGACTCTCAGGAAGACAAAGAAGACAGCGAAACGTTAGCTAACCTAAACCCAGAGATTCAACCCAACACTGTGACCAGCTCTCTGACCATGCAGGAGTATTTCGCTCAGCGCATGGCCCTCCTCAAGAAGACGACCACTGCTTCATCTGCACCATCCACATCTGCATCCACAGAGGACTCAACACCCAACGCCAGCGATGCAGAGCAGACCAAGAAGAAGAGGAAGAAGAAGAAAGACAGAGTGCGTGACAGAGACGCCACAGAGGAAGACTCGCAGACCAGAGTAACAGGAGAGAGTGTTGAAGAGCCTCAGAATCACTCACAGAAGAAGAAGAAAAAGAAGAGCCGGAGGAATGAGGAGGATGATAAAGTGAACAGCGCCTCTACAGTAACGGAGGAAGAAGAAAAGGAGCAGGTTGAGGCAGGTGAGCAGCAGACTATAGAAAGCAAGAATCAGAACTCTGAAGTTTCAGAGAAAAAGAAAAAGAAGAAAAAAAAGAGAGAGCAGAATGATGGAGAAAATGAGAAGGAAGTGACTGAGGAAATGGGACCCAAACAGAAGAAGAAAAAACTGAAAAAATGATTTTGTGCAATGGACTGCTATTGAAACTCCCGGACTCTTGATATCATCATGGTTTTAGGATTGAGATCACCAAAATGAATTCAACATTCAGTCATTTTGTTTGACAATTGGTTTGAATCTACACATTTAAACTAAATGATGAGACATTAAAAAACACTGTGTCTGCTGTTGTTTCTTTGTTATCAGGTTTGTTTGTGTGTTTATAATATTTATATGATGGATGAATTGACCCGAGAACTGTAGTTTTTAATCCTTGTGCTCTGTCTTTTTTTGGCAAAATTGTTATAACTTAATTTATTTTTCAATTTTTACCTGACAGATTTCTTTACCAGTATCAGTCTAATGATGGCTACCCAAATTTATCCATTTTGAGGATTTACACTTGACATTGCCACAACTTTTATTTTTGCTTTTGTACAGCCTTTAGTCAATAATCTTTTTGATGCATCATTCATTCATTCATTGTTGCTAAATAAATGTAGTTCATTTGAGCTGCTGTGCTTAAAACTGCCAAAAAATGTATTGCTTCAAATGAAAATTGTGACATGTAACTAATGGGTATTTTAATAATACAGTATTAAGGTTTCATGTTACACCTATAGACATTAATTTGACATTTTTTGGGTAATTGTTCTATTTAGTTTTTTTAGTTTTAGTTTTTTTTATAGTTTTGCAGACAGAAAAACTCAACAATAATCTGTGCAAAATGTAAAATAAAGCATAAAACAAGGGAAAATGGTGACGCACAAGACCTATCAACAATGTATGTAGAGATAGAGAAACTTACAAATCTTCAGAAATTAAATAGCACTATTAGACTTTATGGTGTTTGGTTTAAATAAAATGTATTGCTACATGTTTAAAATGACAGTTTATGCTGTATACATTAAAGTGGAAACTTAGGTAATTCTTTAAACTAAATTTTGTTAAAGTAAACATTGATGACACAACCCCTTATGTATATGGTGTTACCAATATTTGGAGAAATATTTTGCTTTGTTCTAAGTGAAGTTTATTTATAAACTAATTTCGAGAGGATCACGTGCTTATGATCGCTTGCAGCCGGCCCCGCATTATTCAATTTATGATTTACCAATCAGACGATTCCTAAGCCACTATAAATACCCTAGGTTCCATATCACAGCCATCTTCGTTTTGAAGAATCCCCTTCCACCCCTACTCCTCCTCCTTTCCTAGATGGGTGGTACGGTGGCCCAGTGATTAGCACTCACAGCAAGAACGTGACTGGTTCTAGTCATTACCTAGCCAGCTGACGTTTCTGTGTGGAGTTTACACGTTCTCCCTGTGCTCACATGGGTTTCCCCTGGGTTCCCCGGTTTCCTCCCACCGTCCAAAAACATGCAACTTAAGTTAATTGGCTAATCTAAATTTATCTAATCTATCTCTTATAAGCCATCACTATCTGTTCATTAGCTACTACAGCAGGGGAGTTCTCAAGATCTACCTGAGCTCAAACTCCCCTCTTGTCTTGCAAACGGGAGGGAGCCCCGGGCTCGAGGATCTTATGAGCTCAGGGCTTTCTCCCGGGACAGCATGCCAAACACACTTTATAATCAATCATCAGCTAAGTGTGAACTCTTGAAAGAGCAGGTATTAACAACTTAAACACAATAATACAAATAAGTCACATTTTTATTTTAAATTACAAGTTCATTTATAATTTCACATTTTTTTAAAGAAACATTTATTTGTTTATCTTAGCCCCACAATTTATATCCTTTCTAATATGGCAAATTCTATTCCCAAAAACATCCAACTCATGTTAAATTAATAAATATCAAAAATATTAAATGTATGATTGGCAAAATGGGCTCACAAGCACCATTGCAAACCTCTGTAGATTTGAAATTATTTGAGATAACTAATGTTCAAAACAAAGGGTGTTTGTTTGTTTACTTTTTCCACATCCGTGTAAAAGCTTTCCAGTGCAGATTTCTAGAGCATTGGTAGTGTATTGTGAAATTTGTGGCAGGTGCTGACAGTCACCTTGAGCTTCAACACACACACAAAAATCATTTTTCACATCGACAACTTATGCAATGTTGACAAACCAGCTCTGTGAGCATTGCTTGTACAAATTGTGTAAAGGTATCTGCCCGTTCCCTCCTTTTTATGTTGTTTAGAGAAAGCCAACATACTATTATGCTATTTAAACAACGGTTTTCTATAATGTAAATAGTGGGTGAATCCCAAAGATTTACATTAGCGGAATGTTCAAATTAACACTTAAAAAAAAAAAAAAACTCTTAAGATGTTAGTTTTTGTCTATCACTAATAAAAAAAGCAGCAAAGTAGCTTAGCCCTTAGAAAAATTAACCATTGTTTTATTAAAGTTGTAGTAACCCTGTTTTTTATTGACACAATATTTTTTTAACTACAGTTTTTTTACAAATAAAAGCTGATTTGTGGTTGATCTGTTACGTTATTTTGACGTCTAATAATGACATCAAATGATGTTGATATTTGGTTGATTTTAGATTGTGTTGAAAAGTGACCAAAATCCAACAACAAGCTAACATCCTTAACCACTGTCCTATTGGTGTCAAATACTGACATTTTTTTCATCAGGTATGGCAACCAAAATCCAATGTCTGATAGACGTCATAGTGGTAACGTCCACACAACGTCAAGCTGTAACATCGTTTAACATGATACCTGGTTTATTTTAGGTTGGACATTGACGTCGGCCTGATGTTGAGTTCTGATGTCAACCCGATTTTCATTTACTAACAAAATGCAGGGTCCTACGACGTTGGGGTACAACGTCAATCTGATGTCATGTTGATGCCCTGTGCTTGCTGGCAGGGTTTGCTACTTTGTGACATGTATAGGCTAGATTAACTTAGAGTCTAGCAATCACATTACTTTACACATTAATCACAAGTCTTATTTTTGAGAATCTTACAAACTTAAAACAGCTTTGAGCTTTTGAAACTTTTTTTTATCTGTCAGTCTAATCGAGTGCATAACTTTAAAATCTTAAAATTTTTACTTTCTGGTAAGTCTTAAGCCAATTATCGAATTTTGACATGTTTCTGTTGCAGTTAAAAAAAACGTGATATAAAATGACAGCATATGAGTAATTTATACATTGGAGTGACAAAATAGTACAGCTCACTAATCAGTTGCTTCAAATCAGTTCTTGATATTAAAAGAAAGAAGAGTTTTAATTAATAAACTCAATTTTCATTAGAATCTGCCATCTTGGTTTTCTCCTGATCAACTCGACCAGCCCAAGATGTCAGAAGTGTTTACTGTCATCATGATTTATACAAATGGACGGTTTTGGGACATGGATCATGGGACTTATTTTAAATCTCCCCTATTATCCATGTATCCTTAATGATGACGCTAAACAAACACTTTCTTCCCTTTTTTGAGCTCATGATTAATAGTGCACAGCTCAGTGTGAACCTGCTTCTCTTTGTCAGGCTAATGCAAAGCTTTGAGCTCTTTTCATAATGATAATGTCCTCTATTGGGCCGAGCTTTTCCAATGTATGTCAAGCATACATGACTGAAATCTTGAGCTGCCGCGGAGTAACTGGCAGCAAATACGAGGCTTTTGTTTAATATCCTAATGACCTTGTCACACGGTCAATATTGATCCTCTGAAAATCTGCAATACCAAAGGATGTCCTGTTTTACCAGATTAATCAAATCCAATGGAACTGACGTCCTCGTGGACTGTTTGTTCACCTGTGTGGGCAATATTGAGGACTCGAGCAAAACGTATTTTCAATAGCTCGAAATGATCTTGTTTGCAGTCCGAGTGGGTGTGTGGAGCAAAAAGAGGGAAAAGGAAATGGACAGCTTATGTTATTCAGAACAATAAATGCAGAATCTGCCACACAACAACAGCTTCGTTTGTTTATGTGTCATGACTGACTGCAACCCGCTATAAATGGCATCTGCTTCTGAGGTAAATCTGAAAGCACCGTCAAACCCGTTTGCGACGATTAAATAATGGAGCTACATCCTACCTATTCCCACGGTGGACAGCCTGTCTTTTGAGGGGGTTTTTTTGTCTAAGAAGGAATGGGATTAAATTGGTTTCTTATAAAAAAAGAAGTTTACTTGTCCCGTTGGGAAAGAGAAATGAGATTTAAACTATATTTAATTAACATGAAAATCCCTCAAAAGCATTTATTTAAGATTTATTTGTACATTACCCTTAAATCAATGTTAGAAAATGATAAAAACTCATTATCCTTTTATAAAATATACACTGTATAAAATTGCTGCAACCAGTCTCTGCTCCAACATGTTTTGATGTTGAAAATTAAACCCTCCAGTTTAAGTGTGACTTTTTAACATAAATTCCAAATAATAATTTTGTAATAAATTTTTCATGTTTAAATAAATAAATAACAAAATAAATTATAGAAACTGACTTTATTTTTCATGTTAACCATAATTCACATACTAACCCAGTATTTGTCAAACTATGAAAAATGTAAACAAGTCACGTTGTTCAACTTTTCAGCATCAGAATTTGTCAAAGCAGAGATCAAGATTACCACAGCTTGCATATTTTTACAGTAACATGCAGTAGCAAATGCTGTAGCTAAGATATTTTTCTTTAATTAATGTTAACTAATGGACTTATTGTAAAGCGTGACCAAATTTATTAATACATCATGGTAATGCTCAGAAATACCTCTGACCCAATTATAAAATCTATGGAGCCAGATCAGTCTCAAAAGTAATACATTTGCTAAATTTAACTCATACATCCACAACATCACATTTACAAAATCCAATTTGTACGTTTAATACACAATTCGTAATACACCATTCCAACTCGTAAGTTCAAAACACAATTAGCAAATACACAAATCCAATTATTAAATTTAAAACACGATGCAAAAATACACAAATCTAATTGGTCATTTCAAAACACTATTCGTGAATACACAAATATAATTCCTAATTTCAAAACACAATTAAAAAATACACAAATTCAATTAATAATTTTCAAACACAATTCATAAATGCACAAAATCAATTCATAAGTTCAAAACACGATTTGTAAATCTACAAATCCAATTTATAAATTCAAAACACGATACAAAAAAATACACAAATCCCATTGGTAATTTCAAAACACGATTCGTGAATACACAAATCTAATTCGTAAGTTCAAAACATGATTTGTAAACACACAAATACAATTTGTAATTTTAAAACACAATTCAAATACACATCCAATTCATAATTTCAAAACATGATTCATAAATACACAAATTCAATTCAGAATTTCAAAACACAATTCGTAAATACACAAATCCAATTTATAATTTCAAAACAAGATTCATAAATACACAAATCCAATTTGTGTGTCGATGTTCCAGTGTCTCCAGTAAGTGTTTTGTAAATAAATACGTGTATGTTTTGATAACTCCTGCGATCCAGTGCGTCTCTTTAGCAGAGTGTAAGCGTGACAACACAAATCCAATTTGTAATTTCAAAACACGATTCGTAAATACACAA